>BQNB010022007.1:2131-16260 GCA_026074375.1 Tanacetum coccineum | reverse complement strand
AATTGAGTAAAGAATCAATTGAAACCCTAAATCGAAGTATTTATGAAAACACCCTCAACAACATTAACTTAAACTGAGCAGTAGTAACCCAACAACATTAACTTAAGCCTAGCAGCATTAAGTTATGCCAGCAGTATTAACTTATGCCTAGCAGCATTAAGTTATACCAGCAGTATGAACTTAAGCCTAGCAGCATTAAGTTTAAGTCAGCAGCATTAACTCAAATTCCATTCCAATCAGCTTTTCCATCATCAATGTAACTTTTTGGCTCACAAAAACTCTCTGTCTATTTTTTATTTATCACAATTCTTTTAGCTCACCTTTTTTTTATTAAGCTAACACTTCTCATTGCTTTTCTTTGCTTTTCCTGCAGTGTTAGTCCAAAAACCACAAAATACAATCCATAGCAATTTTCTCATTATGCACAGTATTAATTATACTTGACAGTTTTAACTCATATTTAGCAGCAGAAACTGTTTATGACATAAATAACAGTACTAATTCATTCAAAACTTGTTTAAAAGAGATAAACGATTTTAAAGATTAAGCATTCCAATACTAGCAATCAAATATTGAAATCTACTTACATCAAAGGCTTTAGTAAGCAAATCTGCAACATTCTTGTCAGTATGGATTTTAACCATTTGAATTAACCTCTTTTCATTGCTATCTCTAATAAAGTGATGTCTAATCTCTATATGCTTAGTTTTAGAATGAAAAACTAGATTTTTAACAATGCATATAGTTTGTTATTGTCAATAAATATTTTGGTATGCATAAAGTTATTATCCCATAATCCCCACACAAGTTGGTTTTGAATCCAGTGTACTTGTCCACTAACACTTGAAGCTTTAACTTGTCAGCTTCTGTTGTGGGAATTTACAACCCGGTCTATTTCTTGCACTACCATGAGATCACATTTTCACCAAGGAATTGACAACTCTTGTTGTTGACTTATTATCCAAGTTGGAATTTGCAACCACTGTCTGTTTCTTGCACTGCCATGATATTAATCTACATCCAAGGAATTGACAACCTCCTGTTGTAGACTTCCTATCCAAGCTTGCTTTAGCATAATCACTATCAGTGTATTCTACCAAATCAAAAGGAGAATCTTTGGATACCAAAGGCCCAATTTTGGTTAACTTTTTAAGTACCTAAAAATCCTTTTCACAGCATGAAGATGTGAAACCTTTGGATTGACTTGGTATCTAGCACAGGCACACACTGCAAACATGATGTCAGGTCTTGAAGATGTAAGATACATCAATGAACCAATCATTGACCTATACATATGAACATCCGCTTCTTCACGGTCTTCATCCTTGATATCCTGACTAATAAATATGCCATCTTTCTTCTGCTGCACTTGTAATCCCAAGAAGAATGTAAGCTCTCCCATAGAACTCATCTAAAATTTCTCATGCATCAACTTCTCAAATGCATTGCATAGCTCCTTCTTTGTTGAATCAAAGATGATATCATCCACATAAACTTGGACCAGCAAAATAATACCTTTGTGCCTTTTCATGAATAAGGTCTTTTCAATTTTCCTTCTTTGAAACCCATTGTCTAACAGATATGTTGACAAGGTTTCATACCAAGCTCTAAGAGCTTGATGTAGTCCATACAGTGCTTTTTCAACCTTGTATACTCTATCAGGAAAGTCTGGATCTTCAAATCCTGGTGGTTGACATACATACACCTCTTCTTCAATCTTCCCATAGAGAAAAGTAGTTTTTACATCCATTTGATACACCATAAAATCTTTAAATGAAGCATAAGCTAAAAATAGCCTAATTGCTTCAATTATTACAACAGGGGCAAAGACTTCATCATAGTCAGTCCCTTCTTCTTGTGTGTACCCTTGAGTAACCAGTCTTGCTTTATTTCTTATCATAATTCCCCTTTCATCCTTTTTATTCCTGAAAACCCATTTAGTGCCTATAGCCCTTTTTTCCATTTGGTAAATCCACTAAAGTCCAAACTTCTTGTAACTTAAATTGTAGAAGCTCTTCCTGCATAGCCTCTATCTAGCTTGGATCCTTCAATGCATGAATTACCTTTTTGGGTTCTTCCTATGATAAAAAGCAAGCAAACAAGCAGTTTGAAGGTCTTTATGGTTTGTTCTTTGTTAAATAGTACTAACAAACCCATGCTCCTCTAAATTCTTTGACATGTTTCTTGATTGTGTAGCTGATTACAAATCTCTAATCACTTGATTGAGAGAGGCTTATGTCATCTTATAGTCGTAATAGGATTGACAGGGAAGTATGTATCCAAATTGTTCATATCAGCCCCTAAATTATCATCTTCAGCATCACTAAATCTGCTAATTTCTTCTAATTCAGGCATATTTGGATCATCTTGAACATCAAAAGGACTAGCTTCATTAGTGTCAGCAGCATTAACAGTATAAATAATGTAAGTGTTGTTAACATTCTCTTCTTCCTCTTGATCTTTAAATCTAACTTCATTCTCTGAATCTTTATCTTCTTTCTTTTAATTCCTTGGATCTTTATCATCTTTCTTTTTAGCATCACTTGAAGGTTTCAATCCAGCATCTTAAGAACTCTTTGAAGTAGTGGAAAATGGTGGATCAAGTGTCCACAATGGTAGAAAAATGTACTTTCTTTCAGGTTTTGTCTCCTTACTAGCTTGACCTGCATTATCATTAGCTTTTGTACCTGCAATACCAATAGTTTGTGTACCTGCAACAACTAGCTTATAATTCATTGTCTTTATTAGTGCATCAATATCAAAAAGCCAATTTGGTCCACTTCTTGTAACATTAAATATATTCTCACTAAACCTAATCTGCAAGCTTTCTTCCACTATCCTTGTTCTATTATTGAATACTCTAAAATCTTTACTATTCATAGAGTATCTAACAAATAATCCTTCATCAGACTTACCATCAAACTTGCCTAAGTGATCTTTGGTATTTAGAATTGTAACAAGAAACCCAAATGGTCTCATAAAGCTTAAAGTTGGAGTTCTACCAAGTAAAAGTTCATAAGGGGTCTTGTTATGAGGCCTAACTACTAATACCTCTATTTTGGACATAGCAAGCCGTATTAACTACTTCTGCTTAAAAGTAGTAGGTAATTTAGAATCTACTAGCATAGTCCTAGTAGCCTCAATTAGTTTTCTATTCTTCCTCTCAGCAACTCCATTTTGTTGAGGAGTTCTAGCTACACTAAATTCTCTCTTAATACCCTTCATTTCATAAAACTGATTCATCACACTATTCTTTAACTCAGTCCCATTGTCACATCTTATCACCTTAACCCTGTGATCTAGTAGATTTTCTATTCCTGTTATAAAGTTCTTAAGTATGCCACTAGTCTCATCCTTAGTAGCTAAAAAGAAAACCTAAAAAAACCTACTATAATCATCTATGACAACTAGGCAATACATTTTCTTCATTAAGATCTTCACAAATGTTGGACCAAACAAGTCCATATGCAACATATGTAAAGGAAGACTGATAGAGTTCACTGTTTTGGTTTTACAAGAGGCTTTGTGCTGCTTTCCCTTCTGACAAGCAACACAAGTTTGTTCATTTTCAAAAAGTTTTAAAGGTAGACCTCTTACAAGATTTCCCTTAACCAGTTTATTCATAGTTTTGAAATTTATGTGTCCAAGCCTTCTATTCCAAAGTTTAGATTCATTAGATGTGGATTTTGCTAAGAGACAAGTTAGACCTCCTTTAAGAACAATATTCTTTAAATCAACACTATACATATTGTTCTTTCTAGGAACCTTAAGTAAAACATGACTTTCATCAGTTAACTTAAAATTTAGAGATAAAATAATACATTCAGTGTCATTAAAGAGAACACTATTCTTTTTGTTACACATTTTTGAGACACTAAAGAGGTTAAACTGTAATTCTCTTACAAAATACACATTCTCAAAATCTAAATTACCAGTTTTGATTTTACCTCTACCTGTGATTTTCCCTCCTTTGGGGTTACCTCTAAAGGTAACATATCCTCAATTAATTTATTCAAAGTCAGTAAGATAGGACATGTTCTCTGTCATGTACCTTGAGCATCCATTGTCAATCACTCCTTAGTCATGTAAATCCATTTGTGGATTGCCCTGCACATTAGATAAGAAAATAAGCTTCTTTTGGGGACCCAAGCCACTACTGACTTGGATCTGTCTTGCGCATCAACATAATCAAACTTCTTTAGGGTGATTGATGCACTATTGTGTTTAGAAACATGGTTTATTACTTTAGTCTTTGGTTTCCAAACACAACAAGCTGAGGCCTTAACAGCATTAACCTAGTTTCCCTTAACAGCATTAAGTACTGCTTTTGGCTTAACAGTATTAACTACTGATTTTGGCCTAACAGCATTAACATTTATATCCTTAACAGTATTAACCCTCTGATTAAAATTACTGGTTTTAGTTGTTGTTTTGTTGTTAATGGGCTTTCTAACAGTTAAATGTGCTTTATTAAAAACATTTGTCATTGGTCTTGCACTATTCATTGTTGTTTTGGGTTGAGCAGTATTAACTGGTCTAGCAGTAGTAAGTGATACTAGGCCTGACCTCATTAATACTGCTTTTGGAACCATGTTCCTTTTAGGACTGGGGTGAGTCATTCTAGAAAAATTCTGGTGATTCACCCTTTGAGTATAGTTCCACACTGGTTTTACCATCTTTTTATTATTAAACTGTCTCTGATGGTAATCACAATCATACTGCAGGTGATCAAAACTTCCACACACATAGCAAGCTTTGTTAATCATCTCAAAATTACTTCCTAATCTTTGAGACATCATGTTATTCCAGTTTCTTTGGTTTCCTCTAGGACTATGTGTGTTCAGCCTATTTTGATTACCTTGTTTAACAGTTGTTTTCCTAGGAGATTTTACTTGCTCTTTAGATTTAACAAACTTTATTTTAGCAAAACTAGACTTAACTGTTTTCTTCTCTTTCTTAGCCTGAGGCACATCTTCTTCCTCACTATCAGACACCCAATCCTCAATAATTGGAGCACCATTATTCTTCCTGACAACCTTAGGTTTGTCTGCACTAGCCTTAGCTTCACTAGTCTCAACTACAGGCTTCTTAACTGTAGGCTCATTTACTATAGGCTCATTTACAAACTCTTCTATACCAGATAATGACAAATCATGTTTTGGAGGCAAAAAGTTTCCTGTATAGGGAGGTTTTGCTTAAGCTTTTAGATGAATTCTCAAGTTTTTCTACTGTTAGCTGAATTTCATCTTTTTGTTTTTGAGCCAGTTCCAACTTTCTCCTAAGCTCTGTAATGGCTACTTCTTTTAAATAAATCTCACATTTTAAGAGCTTGATATCTTCTTCATAAACAGACTCATTTTTCTTATAAACTAGAAGTCTTGCTTCTACAGACTCTAAACCTGTTTTATAAGTAATAGCATTTATCTTAGATGTCCTTAAATCTTTTAACAGTTGTTCATTTTGTTCTTTAAGAATTTTAACATTTTCCAAACAAGATGATGAATAGTTTAAATCAGTAGATACTTCAGAGTTAGAACTTGTAGAAGAGTAAGCCATAAGTGTAAAGTTAGTTGGATCTTTTTCTGCTTGATCACTCCAATCATAATCACCAAGACCATCACATGAGATCAAAGCATTAGAAGTAGTTGTCTCCACTGGCACAACCCTTCTTGTGTTCTCCCTATTCCTGTTTTCTTGGTTCCTTGGAGCCCTGCACTCCCTTGCAAAGTGTCCCCTTTTGTGGCAGTTGTAACACTCCACCTTGGACTTATCAAACCCAATGGTTTTAGTACCATTCACAGTAAGCTTTCTTCCAGTGTTCTTCAAGAATCTCCTTGCCCTCATTGTTAGCATAGCCATCTGCCACCTCAAGTCTATCTCTTCTAAATCATCAGGATTAATTTGTTGCAAGTCCTCATTGTCAAGTTATGGACTATTTGGTTGACTTGCAAAGAAAGCACAGATAACAACATCACTCAAGTTATCAATTGTTGTTGAGTTAACAGTAGTAGCTTGAGTGCTAGCAGTTGTAACACCATGAGCAGTATTAACTGCTCCATTTGTACTGTTGGTGCTGTTTGAGGACACAAAGGCTACGTTTTGTGTGTTTGTGTTTGAGCTTGATGTCCCTTTGACCTCTGGTTCATAGATCTTCAGGTTGTTATAAAGATCATCCAAGCTTAATGTATCTATCTCAGGCTTGTTCCTCCACACAATGGTATGTGTGTTCCATTCTAGTGACAGACTTCTTAAGAACTTCTGATTCACATCTTCTTGTGAGATACTTTCACCATGAATCTCCAACTGACTGATAAGCTTTTGAAGCCTATCAAAGGTTTGATCTAACACCTCTGAGCTAGATGCAGTAAAATTTTCATACTGCTGCTTTAGAAGATTCCTCTGAGTCTTTTTAGTAGCAGCATTCCCTCCAAACCTCTTCTCAACAGCCTGCAGCAATGACTTGGCATCTTTGATGGAGTTAAACTTCAATTGATGTTCATTAGGGATGCCCATCAATAAAAATCTTATTCCAACAATCTTCCATTTTTGATGATGACAAAAACAAACATTGTTCTTGTACGTAAATTTCATCTTAAAGCCAATAGGCTTCCCCTGAAGTGAGATGTAATCATCTCCCCGGAATGAAACAAACTCTTCTTAATTCTAACTTCCTTTGTAAACTGCCACACCAAGGATCTACAAGTTATAACCTGTTAATATTTCTTCCCTTTTTGTTTCCATAATCCAATAGGGGACTTTATAATATGTAAGCAACCTTTTATTTCAACACTTCAAACCTATATCACACTACTACCAAACTTTCTAATGACTTGAATTACCCTCTCCATATATGCATAAATAAGACTAATGAATTTCAAGCAGTAGACATCTAAAACTAGCACTAGTATAATGACTAGCAAGTAGTTAAAACATTCACCTCGATGTTGCATGTAAATTGTTAAACATTTTAACAATGAGCTTCCCCTGAAACCCATATGTTAACCATTTCTTGAATCTTCAATTCTGTAGGCTCTATGTAATGATTACTGATGAAAAAAACTAAGTATAACGAACTTGATGTAGAAGTAGAATAACCCAAACTTATGTCTTATATCTTGTACTATCCACGTGACGTCAAACTTATAAATAAATAAGTAAAATATGTGATCGCAACTCTTGTACAAAAATCTCATTTCTATGAGACCATAAACCAAAGTGATAGCAAATGTGAGCATTGAGCACCATAAGTTTGTAGATCACACACTTTTGCTAGATTTTGACAAGTCTTCGTCACAACATTGAAAACACAAACAAGTTATCTTTAAACGTTGTAATCCGTTTAAGATATGATAAAACACGTACCCAAGTAACTCCACTTCATCGTCAAATATGTGATAAATAACCATCTTCGTAATCAATTCTTCCAATAAATACGAGCCTTTAAACATTTACGAACATTTAAAACCAAAACCAATAGCTTCCTTCCTGTGTGTGTCATCCGATAACCAAAACTGCCCTTTGTCCGATATCAGGCATAACTAGCAGTATTAACATAATAACGTGGCAGTACTAAATCAGTATCCATAGTAGCAGTACTAACGTTTCAAAGATAACAGTACTAAAACTTAACACTATGTGAAGTAGCAGTAGTAACGCGTCTAACTGGCAGTATTAATCTCGCTACAGTAGTATTAACACAACCTAAAGCAGTACAAAGAATACCTTCATGCCCAATCAGTTGAAACTAACTCGAATACTTGTTATCAACCAGTAACTTCAGTCGACAATCATTCCTTTTCCAGTAACCACACTCGAACCTCTACTGTTTCTTGCAATCTTCTTAGAAACAATCATGAACTTTAATCCTAGAGTTTCAAAACCCAAGGAAGCAGTTAAGAACGAAGAAACTGGTAACATTGAGCACAAATAATCATAATAGATCATAAACATGCAACCAATCATGAAACAAGTATCGAAACCCTAAAGAACCATGCGCCCACTTCTGTTATGAATGACCTGCTAGCGTCTTTATTAATCATGATGATATTTGATGCTTATTTTGCTGTTTAAGAACCAAATACAGTAGCTTTGAAACTTTAAACCATCATGAATCTTCATAACTGACGTGCTGTTGATAATGACAAGAAACACACATCTGTTTCTTCGAAAAACAATCACCAACGAAAACTTATTATTAATCATACCTGCTGCTTCTAATTGATGTGCTTCCCCTTAAACGAGTCATACATCCATGTTCGCTCCATGAAATCAAAAAGCACATAGAACTAAACAATGATGAAAACACGATTTAGGGTTTTGTTAACAGCAACAATAATCCCTAGTTCTATCATCATTCGACTTATATCACATAACTTCCAAGTAATCAAAAGTCGACAACCAAAGTAATTCAAGCAGCAACCATCACTCCTTCATGAAACACCAAGCTGCTAACACATACAAGAAACCATACGTCCTATTTTTATCAGATTTAGGGTTTGTACAAAACCCTAATTGTGCCGATTTGACCTAACTTCAAAAACAGAAAATTTTAACCTTCTTTTCTTCAAAACACGACATCAAAAACACCTTGTAGATCCTAGATCGAGAGCCTCGTGGCTTTGATACCACCTGATAGGATCGTTTAAGCTCAAGTTTGATTAGAACTTTATATCTAGGAATAATAATAACAAAGATAAATAACTTGAATAGCGGAATTAAACAAGAACAATGTTATTATTCAACAAGGTTTTATTATTTAAACGTTTCCACCAAGCCTCAATATTATTTGATCATAATAATACAGTTACCTATCTCTAACAGTAACAGGGATCAAGGAAAGCCTTGATTACCTTGAGGCTACACCACACAAACTAGACGTCTACATTGTACCTTGTGTACACACACACTTTTCTGGATACTAAAACTATGTGTCTATGATCTCTTTATATAGAGAGATCATGACTTACAAAGGAAGTTAACATAAAGATATAAACAAGTAAATCTTTTAAACATTAAGAAATATCTTATGTTATCTTTATCTTCTTAAGGAGATCTTCCAGAATCTTCAGATTTCTCCTACATCTTGTAGAATTCTTTAATGACAATTTTGATCCTTTTGTTTCATTACTTGTTTCTTTTGTCTCATCAAATCTATAATTCCCAACATTGAGTTAATAGCAATAGCTTGAGTGCTAGCAGTTGTAGCACCATGAGCAGTATTAACTGCTCCATTTGTACTGCTGGTGTTGTTTGAGGACACAAAGGCTATGTTTTGTGTGTTTGTGCTTGAGCTTGATGTCCCTTTGACCTCTGGTTCATAGATCTTCAGGTTGTTATAAAGATCATCCAAGCTTAATGTATCTATCTCAGGCTTGTTCCTCCACACAATGGTATGTGTGTTCCATTCTGGTGACAGACTTCTTAAGAACTTCTGATTCACATCTTCTTGTGAGATACTTTCACCATGAATCTCCAATTGACTGATAAGCTTTTGAAGCCTATTCAAAGGTTTTGGTTCTAATACCTTGAGCTAGTATTGATTCTGTTAAAATTTTCATACTGCTGCTTTAGAAGATTCCTCTGAGTCTTTTTAGTAGCAGCATTCCCTCCAAACCTCTTCTCAATAGCCTGCAGCAATGACTTGGCATCTTTGATAGAGTTAAACTTCAATTGATGTTCATTAGGGATGCCCATCAATAAAGTGCTTCTTGCCTTCAGCTCTAACCTCCTTTGTGCCTTTTCTTCAGCAGTTGAAGGAGCAATTGTAGTCTCAACACCTTCAACAACCTTTTTTATTGGAGGTGCATTACCATTCTCTATGACTTCCCATAGAGAATAATCAATCATCTGGATGTATTGTTCCATCCTCATCCTCCAAAGCTCATACTCACCTGGTTTGAGCATAGGCACTTTTGATGCAGCCACCATATGTACTGAGTCTTAATCCATGTCTTCTTAGCAAAGTTTCTCAAAGCAACAAGCTCTGATACCACTTGTTGATCCCACTTCAATGGATCTTGAATTCCTTAGCTTGTGTAAGGTTTAGTTATGCAAGATAAATCCTACACAACTATGATAGAAACTTTGTTTGATAATACTAAAGATTATGCGGAATCTAATCTTTAATATAAAAAGAATTCTTCAATGAAACAGTAATTCTAATGAACACACAGATTAACAAACAAAAGCTTCAATATATTAATATGAATACTCTAACTAGTATTAGGGTTACAAAACCTTGAAGCTATAACAATTCTATGAATGACTCGTTTTTGGTACATAGAACTCTATACCCTAGGACCTCCTTTTATACACCAAGGAGTCCTAGTCGATTTACAATATATTACAAAAACTTAGAATATTCTTAAAGATCTATTCTATAAATAACAATCCTTATCAACTAAGTAATCTTGATCTTTAAGCAATCTTTATCTTCTCTGAGCAGTCTTTATCCTTTCAGCAGTTGTAATCTTTCAGCAGTTGTAACTTTCATACCAGCAGCATTAACTCTAAACACTAACATAAGTAACTATACACCACAGCATTAACCTGTGTACAAGCAGTAAGTAACTACTATAAGAAATATTTTCCTCAATCTTCTCCAGCAGTACTAACTTTACTCTAGCAGTACTAACATATACTAGCAGTAGTAACTAGCAGTACTAATATACACTAGCAGTACTAAGTTATACTATCAGTACTAAGTTGCACTAGCAGTAGTAACTAAGTTACACTAGCAGTACTAACTACTTAGCATATTTTTCATTGAAGTTAATGAATAGCACTAACTTTATGCTAGCAGTAGTAACACAAACCTTAGCAGCAGTAACTCTAAGATCATCAAGAAGTCTTTTAATCCCAACAATCCTCCCCTAAACTTGATTTTTATCTTCAAAATCATCAAGTTTCTTCATTAAAAGCTTCACTAATCACCAGGAGGATGATTCCAAACACTTCATTGATTCTTGAGTTGCTTTGTGATGAGCTTAAGAAGCTGATAACATATTTCATTCTAATGATCAGCTTGCAGCTTCTTATTCAGCATATCTATGATTGTAGGTGTAAGGGGATATCTTTTCTCTACCAACATAAAGACATGCATATTTTGAAACCTCACAAACTGTACTCCACAAGAATCAAATAGCTTCTTAACCAACACTTAGCTTTTACATAGATTCCTCTACACTGCTTCTTCTACATGATGTTCAAACATTATCTTTAGATCACCCCATAACACTCTCTTATAGACCACTTCTGGCCTTGTATAACCATGCTTAGCTTTAACCAATTTCTACGGATTTTCCAAATCTTCCCTGTCAAAGCTTTTAAGCATCTGAATAAAGGCTGAGTACCTCTTTGAACTTCCATCAGCTCTTATAATTTGAAAATAGCTGATCTTTCCTTCTTTAACAATCTTCTAGTCAACAGTGCTTGGTGGTTTAGTAGCTAAAGGTATTGCATCAACCGCTACTTCCTATTTATCAGGAACAATTTTCATGAGCTCTTTTATCTTAGCTGCTTCCTGATCATTATCCACCTTCTGCTTCTTTGCATTCACTTGTTCTAGCTCATCTTCTGCTCTTTTTGAACTGCTTTCTTGTGCTATCTCTGCTCTCTTGGAACTTTCTTCCATTACTTCTGCTTTCTTAGAACTTTCTTCCATTTCAGTGCCTTCCACCAACTCTATTCTGAAGTCAACAAAGGTGTTCTCCATCTTGAAAGCTTTGTCAAACAATTCTTGA
This sequence comes from Tanacetum coccineum, assembly GCA_026074375.1. Classification (NCBI taxonomy): domain Eukaryota; kingdom Viridiplantae; phylum Streptophyta; class Magnoliopsida; order Asterales; family Asteraceae; genus Tanacetum; species Tanacetum coccineum. The sequence goes on along the minus strand of BQNB010022007.1, from coordinate 4,519 downwards.
ATATTTGCAAAGGACTTGCTCTTTAAGTCTTTGGGCTTCCATTCTGCCATATTCTTCAGGTAACTACACATGATACTCTTTTGCTGAGCTCTTGTAGGTGGTTTATTTCTCTTTTCTTCTGCTCTCTTAGCTGCAAAGTGCTTTCTTCTTTTCTCCAAGAGTTGTTGAAACAATGTAGCCTTCTCATCAACAGTCAACTCTTCTTGCTCCTCTACTTGCAGTATTTGAGCCAATTCATAATCAGTCTCAATCTTAGCCTGAATGTCATTCCATTCTTTAGTCAAGGCTATATTGGCTTCATTTTTCTCCCTTGCAAGTCTCTCCTCTTCATCAAACTCAGCTTGTAATCTTATAGCTTCTTGTTCATCAAAGCTGATTTGATCTTTCTTCTTCATCTTCAAAGGTTTTTCAACCATTATACCTTTATCCTTGTCCTTTGAAGGAATTGTTGTTATTGTTGTTGGTATTGATTCACTTGGCTCTTCAAGAAGAATTCCTTTAGTAGTTGCTGTTGTAGCAGTAGTAATATTAGGTTTTACACTTTTCAATTCTGCCAGTGCTTGAGCCAAAATTATTTCATCTTTAGTTATTGTAGCAGCATTAACTATTTCTTCAGCAGCACTAACTACTTCTCAACAACATTAACTTCTTTAACAGGAACTTCTTTTTTAACTGTAGAATACTAGTAATCTTAAGATCAACCAAGAACAATAGTGAGATATGGGTTGTGATGTTAGAGAGAACTTGGATGGAAAATGGATGAATGTATTAATGAAATGTATGGAAAAATGGAACAACCAACCCTCTCCAAGACTAGGAGAGGGTCTATTTATAACCTACCATGGCCGGCCATGGGCTAGAGTGGGTCTCCCATGGGCCTTGGGCCGGACTAGATTACTAATCTAATTATGATATTAACTACGAGCTAAGACTTGTTACAACATGGAAGTGACCGACACTTTTCGTGTTTCCAACATGTATTGTGTTTAAATTTGATATATTTGTAATCTTATATTAATGAATGAATTGTGTTTTTCTGTTTAAACTTTGTATTGTAACGGGTAGACATGAGTTAAATTAAAATGACATTACTTAAGTAAAAATTACATTACTGAAATTAAAATTACAATACGGAATTTAAAAATACAATATAGAAAATAAATCCACAAAGCATCCATACTTAAACATTAAGGAGAATTAGTGATTCTTTGCATGGGCTAATGAAGAATGATCCACCATTAGCTTCGATACCCACATTCTGAAATGTGTGAACCATTTCTTGGCCGCTATCAACTTCAACAATTGGATCTTCGTCCCTAGTAAATCCAATTAATTTTGCAATATTTTGGGAAGGAATGATGAATAGCACTCTCCAGGATGTTACGGTTCCACTTCTAACAACCATGCACAAATATATCGGTTCTCATAATAAATGTGGTTTTCTGAAATTACAAGAGAGTTTCCTAGCTTGGAAATAAAGAATGGAATTGGAAGTTAGTTTCTTAACTGAGTAGGTATGTCTAATACATAAAATTGGTGGTTAATCAAATCAAAAGAAACAAACATATAGAGTTTGTAAGAAGAACCATCATCAATAAAAAAACATTTTAGAACAACCTCATAAAATACAACTACCTACAACTACTAGACCCCACGATCGTTTTATTCTTATACCGACACGGGGCAAACGGTAATTCCCAAGAATAGTCCAACTATCCGAGTTCAAAGTATACATTAACACATGCCATGGTCCGTCTCCGTAAAACGACATACAAATATTCAGTATTGTTGGGTCAATGTGTCAGGCCGGACACCGAAACCCTATATAATTTTTTCGATTGATGGCCTACTCGACACGTAAGGGACTTCTATTCCAAAAAAAATTCTTATAGGTGGGTTCCAAAGAATTTCCCTAACATGAGAACCAAACAAAAAACACCATACCCCTTCAGAAGTGGTAATCGGCGTTAGATTTGAAAGTGGAAAATTTGTATTTAGGGGGATGAAGGACAGTTGTCCATCTATATAACACATAAAACGTTCGTTACCCACAATATACTTTAAATTAAAACAACACAGGGCACATTCACGAGAACCGTAATCACGGATGAAGATGTAACTGTCTATTGTAAACTTACACGGCTTTGACACCATACGAAACTTGAGTAAACTCTTAACATGAATTTTATTCATGATTTTGAATTGGATATCAAAAGGAAAGTAGTCGGACATTTTAAATAAGTTAGAAAGAAAATATTTGAGGAATATGATGTTGAATATAGAAGTGTATGATTTGAGTAATAAAGTAGGGTTTATATAGAGGAACAACATTGAAACTAAATGTGTTTACAAGTGTTTACATTTATTGAATATAGATGACATTGATTT
>BQNB010022006.1:24595-63533 GCA_026074375.1 Tanacetum coccineum | reverse complement strand
CGTATACACTATGCTTTTGTTTAAGATGAGGTAAGATCAGAATTTTTCGAAGGCATACACCACGGCTAACATTTCTTTCTCCATCGTGGTGTAATATGATTCTGCCCCGTTCATTGTTTTACTAGCATAGTGTATAGGCTTAAAGTGTTTTTCATGACGTGTCCCTAAGAGTGCACCTATGGTAAAGTCGCTTGCATCGCACATAAGCTCAAAGGGTAGGTCCCAGTCTAGGGAAATCAAAATTGAAGCTTCAGTAAGTTTTTTCTTTAACATTTCAAAAGCTTGAATACATTCATTCGAGAAGATAAACGAAGTATTCTTCTCAAGAAGATGAGTCATCGGTCGAGAAATTTTGGAAAAATCCTTAATGAACTGTTGGTAGAAACTGGCATGACTTCCCAAAGACCAAAAAGTCGTCCATGAAGACTTCCATCGTTTTTTCGATCATATCATGAAAGATAGCCATCATACACCTTTGGAACGTGCCCGATGCATTGCATAAGCCAAAAGGCATACGACGGTAGGCCAACGTTCCGTAAGGACACATGAATGTTGTCTTTTCTTGATCATGAGGGTCGATGGGAATTTGAAAGTAACCCGAGAAACCATCGAGAAAACAATAGTACTCATTTCTCGCTAATATCTCGAGCATTTGATCCATAAACGGTAGTGGAAAGTGGTCTTTACGGGTGGCTTCATTTAACTTTCGGTAGTCAATGCATACACGCCAACCCGTAACCAATCAAGTAGGAATTAACTCGTTTTCATCATTTTCAATAATGGTAAAGCCACCTTTTTTCGGTACGCAATGTATGGAGCTTACCCAAGGACTATCCGAGATCGGGTAAATTAATCCGGCATCAAGAAGTTTTTCAACCTCCTTTTTGATGACATCATGGATTTTTGGATTCACCCGTCTTTGGTGTTGAACCTCCGGTTTGTAGTCCTCTTCCATAAGAATCTTGTGAGTACAAAATTCTGGGTTAATACCCTTGATGTCGGAGAGTTTCCAAGCGATGGCTCGCTTTTGTGACTTCAAAACCTTTATGAGAGCGGCTTTTTCCTCGACACTCAAGTCTTTAGAAATTATGACGGGCAACTTGTTATCACCTTCCAAAAATGCGTATTCGAGATGAGGAGGTAAGTCCTTGAGTTCGACCTCGGGAGGTTCATCAATTGAAGATTTATCAGTTTTAGCTTCACAAACTTTAAGTTCTTTTCGAATTTTAGGCAAATAATTTCTTTGAGTGGGAGGGGGTAATGATGGATCATCATTGAGAAATGATTCAAGAAGAAGAATGTCCCCCTCTAGGTCATAATAAAAGTCATCAACTTCCAGTGAAGTTAGATCATCTTCAAGAGCGAGGAAAGCATCGACTTCCTCGAGAATAAAATCACTATCCCCGAAGGGAGTGAGAGTCAGAGAAGAGGTAGAAACGACCGGGTCATAATAAGGAGTGGGATTGCCGCTCGCGATCACATCGGAGAAACCGAGAACTTCTTGAGAATACTCCTCACAAGCCATTTCAATGACGTCGATTCGGTTAACCGAATTATCATCATAATTAGAGGAGTATCTCGAAGTTTGATCAAGATTGAATGTTACGGCTTCTTTTCCAACACGAAGAGTTAATTCTCCTTCGTAAACATCAATCAAAGCACGTCCGGTCTTTAATAAGGATCTCCCGAGAATTAGGGGGACTCGGGGATCGGCATCAAAGTCTACGACTACAAAATCTGCCGAGAATTGGAACTTTCCTACTTTTACGTCGACATCTTCGGCGATACCGATCGGTTGGGTAATCGAACAGTCCGCAAGTTCAAGAGTCATACAAGTAGGAGTGAGTTCCGGAAGAGAAAGCTTTTTCCACACGGATAATGGCATGAGATTTATGCTAGCGCCAAGATCGGCCAAGGCTAAGCACTCATCCATTCCGGGAAAATCACACGGTATGAGAAATTTGCTGGGGTCTCCAAGTTTTTCGGGTAACTTTTTGAGGAGAACCACCGAGCAATGCTCATTCAACGGAGTTCTAGCCATTTCACTTAATTTTTCTTTGTTTCTAATCAAACTCTTAAGTGTCGAAGCAAATTTAGGCATAAGAATTAAAGCATCCGCGAAGCTAATTTTGAAATGGAAATCTTGAAAGATTTGGTAAAATTTCTCAATTTGATTGTTAGCTTTTTCGCGAATATTTTGGTCGTTAAGTCTAGACGGATATGGAATTGATGGTTTCGGGTTAGGCTTTGGAACACTAACGGGAGCAACAACGGGCTCAGAATTTGGTACATGAGGTTGAACTTGGACAACCGAAGGTTGGGCGTCTTTCGTACTTCTGTTATTAGTAGGAGGCACCATGTCCTTTGTCACCTCGGTTTCACGTTCCACTACTCTAGGAGGAGAAGAAGAAGTAGGAATCGTGGGTCCTTGATAAGCACCACCGCAAGTTACATAACTTTCCTCGACCGCTTTTACGGGAGCGGGAGCTTGGGTTTGGTTTTTCTTTTCGAGAAGTAAGGCTTTCACCATATCTTTAAGTTCAGCAACATCGGGAGAAATACCGAGGGTGGAAGAGCTCGAACTCACTTTGGCAACAAACAGTTTGTTACGTGAATTACGAACTTTGGATTTGCTCTCGATGATTCTTAGGTAATCACGGGGCATTTTATCCAAAAAGTTACCACCCGCGGAGGAATTAAACGAATCTTGATCATTAGAGTTCAAAGCATTATAGAAAGTATCGAGTTGATGTAATTCCAAAAATCCATGATGTGGGCATGCCCAAAGAAGATCATTGAATCGGTCCCATGCCTCGTAAAAAGTTTCATCAAATCGTTGTTGAAATCTCGTGATTTCATTTCGAAGATTTGTTGTTTTAGAAGGAGGGAAGAATTTGTTGATGAATTTCAAAACAAGATCATCCCATGTGAGAATCGATCGAGGGGGTTCTTTTTCAAGCCAAATCCGGGCGGCACCCTCGAGGGAAAATGGGAAAAGCATAAGCTTTACCGACGTACTCGGGACGTTTGGGAACTTCATCGTAGAAGTGATCTTGTTGAAATAACGGATGTGAGCATGAGGGTCTTCTTTGTCATGTCCAAAAAATTGTTTGTTTTGAACGAGGGTAAGCAAACCGTGCTTAAGCTCAAAGTTGTCCGCGGTGATCTCGGGCACAACGATGGCATCCTCGTAACCCACGGTGGGTGCTTCGAGCAATTGAGCCATAGTACGATTATCGTCCATCGTAACTACGGGAGGAGCTTGATTTTCAATTGGTTCCACAAGATTAAATGGTTCAACAAAAGTCGGTGGGACTTGTTGTTGTTGACGGTTAGAATTACGAGATTGAGAACGAGTGCGCATGCACTAAAATATAAAAAGAAAATTTATACTAATTTTTTTTCTTTTTTTTAATTTTTTTTTTGGTTTTTCAACAATGTATTCACAATATATTTTAATAACGGACAATGAGATAAGACACTTAAACCTAATAATCAACTCGCTTCTCGGTAACTCTTCAAAGAGAAAAACGCACAAAGGAGCGGAGGAGTAGAAAAGCGCGAAGCTATTAAAAACCTTTCTCCTTTAGGGTCGTAGTTCCTAGGAACAACCCGCCTTATACCCCTCTTATAGTTTGTTTAACTTTCGAAGGTGAACCGTACCTCGCGAGAGACACAAAAGGTAAGTTTTTGATCTTTGGTTCGGGAACTTATTAATGATAATACTTCAATTGAAAGTATTATATTGATGGTGAATTTTATTTCTTTTTTTATGGACAATGTTTTTAAATTTTTGATTTTTGATTTTTTTTATATATATATATACTAATAAAAGAAAAATCTTTTTGTATTTTTTTTATAAGAAAATAAGCAAAATAACTTCACACGGAAGGACCTTCAAACACAAATTGCCAAACGGCTCAACAATCGTAAACAATCCTTCCCGGCAGCGGCGCCAAAAACTGATTGAAAGCCCTTTACTATATATAAATATAAGTAAATATATAAATATATAATAATGAGAATCAAAAATCTCTCAATGTAGTAAACCGGAAGTATGATTCCCGGGTCGTTATCCCCAACGAGGAATGCAATTGAAAGTCGAGAGGCGTTTTGAGAATCGATGCTTGAATGGGACAAATTTGGGATTGGTTTTCTAAAACTACAAGAAAATTAATGCAATTTAAACTAAAATTAACTAAGGCAACACAAATTTAAATTGAAAACGCAAAACCCGGATCCTAAAAACGCGTCTAAATTATCAACTAAGGCAAATATAAAACCCTACAAAAGATTTTAATGCATGTAAACCTAAAAATATTTATTTTAAATCTAAAAACTATTTTTTTGTAATTTTCTGAATTAATTTACTATTTTTTTAGACTTTTTAAAATTTTTACCTACGAAAATTAATTAAAAATAACAAATAAAGATGGAAAATTCTAAAAAATTGCTGAAAAGTCCTAGCAGTTATGAAAAAGACAGGAAAAATAAGCTTGATCTCACAGCTTATCAAATAAGCTAAAAATAAGCCCAAACTAGCTACGGCTTATAATAGAAAATAAGGGCTCAAAATGATGATAAAGGAATTGATTGTGCAAGCAATGGCAGAGAAATCCCAAGGGTGCTAGTGGTAGAGGAGTGTGTGGTTAAAAAGTTTGGTTGAGTTTGTAGAGGTCCAGAGTTCGAGCCTTGTGCTCACCTTGGACTTCCAAACTCCCAAACGTTTTTGCTTTCCATTTTTTACAACTTTTTAGAAAAGCACTAAATAAGCACTTTTTACAAAAGCACCCTTTTTTATGAACCACAAATAAGCACAAAAATAAGCCCTTAAAGCTTGTCAGATTGCTTTTTACACTAAAAGGACTAAAGATCTTAACTGTTGGGCTTTTTAAGCTCAAATAAGCAATCCAAAATGAAGAATAAGCTAAAGCAGATACCTAACTACCCTTAATAAGCATATTTAAACAAAATTAAGCAACTAAATTAAGCTAAAATGACAGATTACTTAAAAAGGCTTAAAACTTAAGATTTTACACTAAAATGCAAACAAGCTCAAAATAAGCTCTAAGCTAAGATAATTAAGCTAAATGGACTAGATCTAACCTAATAAGCAAAACTAAACCTAACTTAAGCAGAAACAATAAGCAGATAAGCTCAAATAAGCAAATGGGCTTAATGGCTAAAAATTGTAGGCAAACAACAAAGGGGGCACTTTTGAGCTTAAAAATAAGCTCTTAAACAAATCCTTATGGCAAAAAGGCTTATACCTCTGAAAAGCTTATGCAATAAGCTTCAATAATCATCAATCAAAAGAGAGTTTGAAATTCAATTGAGCCATGAAAAAGCTTATTGAAAAAGCTGTTTGTTCATTTCACAAACATAGAAATTTTTTCACAATCTTAACAAAACACTACTTTTGAGCTTAAAATTAAGCTTACAAATGGATCCTTATGGATCTGAGACCTTAAAACAGATTAAGTTTGGACTTAAAAGAGCTTATATCATCTATTGGATTGATTTACTAAATAGATCTAAACCTTCACCTTGTAAAGGGTTTATTGCCTTAGATAAATCTAAAATAACAATGATGAAACACTGAGTGAGCACTATTGATTATGCAGAATCTAATCATTACTGCTAAGAAGAACAATAATGAATACCACAAAAGAACTTTTATATTAAACTTTGAATCTGCCTAGGTTACATATTACAAACTATGATTACTATTCAATCTCTATGATCTTGTGTAGAATTATATCTACTAACTATGCCTAGGGTTCCTTTTATAGACTAAGTAAACCCTAATGGGCTTTACAAAACGCGTATAAAGATAATGTATATCCTTTCCTAAGATATCTCATGCATATCTTTAACTTTAACTAATTTCTGCGTAAGCAGACTTAACTATTACATAAGCAGTATTAACTATTTAACACTACCAGTACTAACTATGATAATCCTTCTACCAGTACTAACTATGTAACTAGCAGAACTAACTAATTAAGTATGTTATACAAAATTCCTAACATGACTCGGGCATCGTTGGTGGGGAGCGCTTTTGCTTCAACCCATTTTAACAAATAGTCGACCGCCACGAGTATATATTTGTTCCCCCGTGAAGACGGGAATGGCCCCATGAAATCGATGCCCCAAACGTCAAAGATTTTGCAAACTTGGATGGAATTTTGAGGCATTTCATCACGTTGCGAAATTTTTCTTTGACGCTGACAAGTGTCACATCGGGTGACCAAGTCATGGGCATCTCGGTAAATCATAGGCCAATAAAATCCTGAATCAAAAACCTTTTTGGCGGTGTAGTTGGCATCGTAATGTCCCCCGATGGGTCCACTATGGTAAGCTGTAAGGATGTCAACAACTTCTTGGCCATGCACACACCGCCAGATCATTTGATCCGAACATATTTTGAACAATTAGGGGTCATCCCAAAAGTAGTGTTTAACATCCTTGAAAAACTTGTTCTTTTGTTGGGACGACATCCTTTTAACAATGAAATTCCCCGCGTGGTAATTTGCATAATCAGCAAACCACGGGGTACTTGAGTCACCACGAAAAGTCACCATATTAAGTGTCTCGAGAGGAAACTTTTCATTTATCTCCTTTGGGTCGAGCACATTTTCATAAGGATTTTCTAATTGGGAAAGATGATCGGCCGCAAGATTCTCGGCTCCTTTTGTGTCAATTACTTTCAATTTGAACTCTTGAAGGAGGAGAACCCACCGGAGCAATCTCGCCTTGGAATCTTTTTTTGCAAAGATATATTTTAGGGCGGAGTGATCCATATACACTATGCTTTTGTTCAAGATGAGGTAAGACCGGAATTGTTCGAAGGCATACACCACGGCTAACATTTCTTTCTCCATCGTGGTGTAATGCGATTTCGCCTCGTTCATTGTTTTACTAGCATAGTGTATAGGCCTAAAGTGTTTTTCATGACATTGCCCCAAGATTGCACCTATGGAAAAGTCGCTTGCATCGCACATAAGCTCAAAGGGTAGGTCCAAGTCGGGGGCAATCAAGATTGGAGCTTCGGTAAGTTTTTTCTTTAACGTTTCAAAAGCTTAAATACATTCATTAGAGAAGATGAACGGAGTATTTTTCTCAAGAAGATGAGTCATCGGTCGAGAAATTTTGGAAAAATCCTTAATGAACCGTCGATAGAAATCGGCATGACCGAGAAAACTCCGAACACCCTTGACGGTGGTAGGATGAGGTAACTTAGCAATCACATCGACTTTGGCTTTGTCAACCTCAATCCCGTTTTTGGAAATCTTATGGCCAAGGACAATGCCTTCCTTTACCATAAAATGACTCTTTTCCTAATTAAGACAAAGATTGGTATCTTCGCACCTTTGAAGCATATTGTCTATACGAGAGAGGCAATTTTTGAATGAATTACCAAAGACTAAAATGTCGTCCATGAAGACTTTCATCGTTTTTTCGATCATATCATGAAAGATAGCCATCATACACCTTTGGAACATGCCCGATGCATTGCATAAGCCAAAAGGCATGCGACGGTAGGCGAACGTTCCATAAGGACACATGAATGTTGTCTTTTTTTGATCATGAGGGTCGATGGGAATTTGAATGTAACTCGAGAAACCATCGAGAAAATAGTAGTACTCGTTTCCTACTAATCTCTTGAGCATTTTATCCATAAACGGTAGTGAAAAGTGGTCTTTACGGGTGGCTTCATTTAACTTTCCGTAGTCAATGCATACACGCCAACCCGTAACCAATCGAGTCAGAATTAACTCATTTTCATCATTTTAAACAACGGTAAATCCACCTTTTTTCGGTACGCAATGTATGGGGCTTACCCAAGGACTATACGAGATCGGGTAAATTAATTCGGCGTCAAGAAGTTTTTCAACCTCCTTTTTGATGACATCGTAGATCTTTGGATACACTCATCTTTGGTGTTGAACCGCCAGTTTGTAGTCCTCTTCCATAGGAATCTTGTGAGTACAAAATTCCGGATTAATACCCTTGATGTCGGAGAGTTTCTAAGCGATGGCTCGCTTGTGTGACTTCAAAACCTTTATGAGAGCGGCCTTTTCCTCGACACTCAAGTCTTTAGCAATTATGATGGGCAACTTGTTTTCGCCTTCTAAAAATGCGTATTCGAGATGAGGAGGTAAGTCCTTGAGTTCGACCTCGGGAGGTTCATTAATTGAAGATTTATCAGTTTTTGCTTCACAATCTTTAAGTTCTTTTCGAATTTTAGGAAAATAATTTCCTCGAGTGGGAGGGGGTAATGATGGATCATCATTGAGAAATGATTCAAGAAGAAGAATATCCCCCTTCGGGTCATAATAAGAGTCATCAACTTCCGGTAAAGTTGGATCATCTTCGAGAGCTAGGAAAGCATCGACTTCCTTGAGAAGAAAATCACTATCCCCGAAGGGAGTGAGAGTCAGAGAAGAGGTAGAAATGATCGGGTCATAATAAGGAGTGGGATTGCCACTCACGATCACATCGGAGAAACCGAGAACTTCTTGAGAATACTCCTCACAAGCCATTTCAATGACGTCAATTCAGTTAACCGAATAATCATCGTAATTAGAGGAGTATCTCAAAGTTTGATCAAGATTGAATGTTACGGCTTCTTTTCAAACACGAAGAGTTAATTCTCCTTTGTAAATATCAATCAAAGCACGTCCGGTCTTTAAGAAGGATCTCTCGAGAATTAGGGGGACTCGGGGATCAGAATCAAAGTCTACGACTACAAAGTTGACAGAGAATTGGAACTTTCCTACTTTTACGTCGACATCTTCGGCGATACCGATCGGTTGGGTGATCGAACGGTCCGCAAGTTCAAGAGTCATACAAGTAGTAGTGAGCTCCAGAAGAGAAAGCTTTTTCCACATGGATAATGGCATGAGATTTATGCTAGCACCAAGATCGGCCAAGGCTAAGCACTCATCCATTCTGGGAAAATCACACGGTATTAGAAATTTGTCGGGGTCTCTAAGTTTTTCGGGTAACTTGTTGAAGATAACCGCCGAACAATGCTCATTCAACGGAGTTCTAGCCATTTCACTTAATTTTTCTTTGTTTCCAGTTAAAGCTTTAAGAGTCGAGGCAAATTTTAGCATAAGAATCAAAGCATCCGTTAAGCTAATTTCAAAACTTAAATCTTTAAAGATTTCGTAGAATTTCTCAATTTGGTCATTAGCTTTTTCACGGCGCCTTTCATCATTACGTTTCAAAGGATATGGAATTGACGGTTTCGGGTTAGGCATCGGAGCACTAACGGGAGCAACAACGGGCTCAAAATTTGGTACTTGGGATTGAATTTGGACAACCGGAGGTTGGACATCTTTGGTACTTCCGTTATTAGTAGAAGGCATCGTGTCCATTGTTACCTCGGTTTCATGTTTCACTACTTTAGGAGGAGAAGAAGAAGTAGTAGGAATCATAGGTCCTTGATAAGAAACACCGCTTCGGGTGGTAATACCCTTTAAATCTACCTTCAGGTTAGTAATGGTATTACTAAGGAGTGTACCTGAACCTGAAGTAGAGGCAGTATTGGAATTCACGAATTTGGAAAGCATGTCCGTTAAATTGGTCATTTGATTTTGCAAGTTTTGGTTTTGGTCTTGCATGTTTCTCATAACCGCATCATTAGTCTTGACGTAGCTTTCAAAATCAGTCTTTATCACACCTTGTGTTTGCGAAGCCAGAGCTTGGTAAGGTGGAGCTTGGTGAACTGGGGGTTGATTAATCGGTGATCGATAAATTTGGCCTTGGTTGTAGTTATTTCCCCGGTTTTGGTTGTAACAGTTTTGGTTATTTCCTTGGTTTTGAACGGGAGGAAAACCGAGAGGTCAAATTTGATTAGCAATCGGGGCTCGGTAACCGGTATTTCCTTAATTGAAATTAGCTGCGGCTGCTTAGGAAACGTATTCTTGAATATTGCCACGATAAACGTTGCCATCGGTGGCGGGACAATTTCGGTAAGAATGAGCACCACCGCAAGTAACACAACTTTCCTCGACCGCTTTCACGGGAGCGAGAGCTTGGGTTTTCTTATCGAGAAGTAAAGCCTTCACCATGTCTTTAAGTTTGGCAACATCGGGAGAGATACCGGGGGTAGAAGAGCTCGAACTTACTTTGGCAACAACCGGTTTGTTACGTGAATTACGAACTTTAGATTTGCTCTCGATGATTCTTAGGCAATCTCGGGGCATTTTATCCAAAAAGTTACCACCCACGGCGGAATTCAACGAATCTTGATCATTAGAGTTCAAAGCATTATAGAAAGTATCGAGTTGATGTAACTCCGAAAATCCATGATGTGGGCATGCCCGAAGAAGATCATTGAATAGGTCCCATGCCTTATAGAAAGTTTCATCAAATCTTTGTTGAAATCTCATGATTTAATTTCGAAGATTTGTTGTTTTGGAAAGAGGGAAGAATTTGTTGATGAATTTCTAAACAAGATCATCCCATGTGAGAATCGATCGAGGGGGTTCTTTTTCAAGCCAAATCCGGGCGGCACCCTCGAGAGAAAATGGGAAAAAAGCATAAGCTTTACCGACGTACTCGGGACGTTTGGGAACTTCATCGTAGAAGTGATCTTGTTGAAATAACAGATGTGAGCATGAGGGTCTTCTTTGTCATGTCCGAAGAATTGTTTGTTTTGAACGAGGGTAAGCAAACCGTGCTTAAGCTCACAGTTGTCCGCGATGATTTCAGGCACAACGATGGCATCCTCGTAACCCATGGTGGGTGCTTCGATCAATTGAGCCATAGTATGAGTATCGTCCATCGTAACTACAGGAGGAGCTTGATTTTCAATAGGTTCCACAAGATTAAATTGTTCAACAAAAGTCGGTGGGACTTGTTGTTGTTGACGGTTAGAATTACGAGATTGAGAACGAGTGCGCATGCACTAAAATGTAAAAAGAAATTTTATACTAATTTTTTTTTGGTTTTTCAACAACATATTCACAATGTATTTTAATAACGGACAATGAGATAAGACAATTAAACCTAATAATCAACTCGCTTCTCGGTAACTCTCTAAAAGAAAAACGCACAAAGGAGTTTGTTTAACTTTAAAAGGTGAGCCGTACGTCGCAAGTGACACAAAAGGTAAGTTTTTGAATCTTTGGTTCGGGAACTTATTAATGAATAATACTTCAGTTGAAAGTATTATATGTTGGTGTTCTTTTACCAACTTGGTAATTTTTTTTATTTCTTTTTATGGACAATGTTTTTAAATTTTTTTGATTTTTTTGAAATATTTTTTTATATTATATATACTAATAAAAGAAATGAAAAATGTTTTTGTATATTTTTTATATGAAAATAAACAAAATAACTTCACACGGAAGGATCTTCAAACACAAATTGTCAAACGGCTTCAACAATCGTAAGCAATCCTCCCCGGCAGCGGCGCCAAAAACTGATCAATTCTGATCACACCTTTTAAAGTATATATAAATATAAATATATAATTATAAGGGTAAGAATCAAAAAATCACAATTATAGTAATCCGGGAGTATGATTCCCGGGTCGTTATCCCCAACGAGGAATGCAATTGAAAGTCGAGAGTCGTTTTGAGAATCGATGCTTGAATGGAACAAGATTATGATTGGTTATCTAAAACTACGGGAAAATTAAGGCAAAAACTTAAAAACAATTAAGGTAAGACAAATTTTAACTAAAAACGCAAAACGGGAATCCTAAACGGGACCTAAAAACCCTAAATTATCAAAATTAAGTCCTAAATTGATCTTTTTGGTTTTTATAAGTCTTAATTAACTAAAAAGCTAGAACAAAGAAAACTAGACTAAAAACGAAGGTGATTAGGGCTTGAAAACACTAAAAACGTGAACGGGATTCAATCCCGTTCTTTAAAAAATAAAATTTTGCAATTTTAACCCTACAAAAGCAAATCTAATTTTCCTAGGTTCTAAATGTTAAAAGAAAATTTTCTAAAAAAGAATTATATTTTTTTGACTTTTTTTATAATTTTTTATGAATTAAAAACGATTTAAATGAAATTAAATGTTTAAAAATACTAAACTATTTATAAAAATTCTAAAAAAATTAGCAAAAGTAGATTGAACAATGTAGAATCTAAGAAAAATAAGATGGGGAAAACAGCTTATCGAATAAGCTGAGAAATAAGCCAAAAACAGCTTATAAGCTAAAGAGCCTAAAACGTATATAAAAGATTAATTATGCAAACCTAAACTGAAAAAGACCCAAGGGCGAGTTGGAAAGAGGGTACCACTAAGAAGAATGGCCAAAAAGCTACAATATGCAACAAAGAAAAAGCATTTTGAAATTCAAATAAGTACTTAAAAAGCTTCATGAAAAGGCTATCTCATACTGACTCAACACTTAGACAAATTTTTGATAACTTTTGCAATCTTAACAAAACCACACTTTTGAGCTTAAAAATAAGCACACAAACAGATCCTTATGGCTATATAACCTACAAACAGATTAACTTTAGACCTCAAAGAACAATAATCAACTCTCAAAAAGCATTTTGAAATTCAAGATAAGCAACAATAAGCAAATGAAAAAGCCATTTCTCAAAAATTTTCAATACTTAGCAAATACTTGACAGTTTTGGTAAAAACTCAAAACAACAATGCAGGCTATAAAACTTTGTTTATAACCTGTTTTAACACATGCATAAACACAAAAACAACACAAAAACAACAATAAGCAAAAATACAATCAAATAAGCAACTAAAATGAGCTTGAAAATGAGATTTAACACCTTGAAAATGAGCAAAAGTACAATCAAATAAACCAACAGTTTCAAACATTAAATTCTTAACACCTTGAAAATGAGATTTAACACTTAAAAACCTAAACAAACTGACTTTTAGGACTAATTAAAGCTAAGCTAATTTGACCCAAGAGTAAAGATGCAATTTTGACTCATTTTGACCCATAAAACAGGTTAAACCAAACACCCCTTTAAAAACTGTTTTAGTGTTTTTAAAGAGATTAATGCTTATTTAAAGCACGCATTCAAAAGACCAGATGTTAAATAAGTAAAACAAGCAATATTAAGCAAATCTTAATAACAAATAAGCACTCAAATAAGCTGAAACAGATTATGCAAGTTTATAAGCTACTTTAAGACAGTTTATATGAAAACTCAATCAAATCATTTCTAAACCATAAAACAAGCATAAATAGCATTAAACATCATAAGCAAACACAAATAAGCAAATATAAGCAGACAATAAGCACAAATAAGCAGTTGAATAGTAAATAAGCTATAAGTGGAAAAATGAAAACTTACAAATACCCTTGCTTAAACAGGGCAAACAAGTGCTCAAAAGAGCTATTCTACAAGCTCTAGCTTGTTAGAAACAAGCTAGTAAAACCCATAAGCTCTTCCATTGTAAGCTTATCATCCATTTGAGCTTTTTTTGTGATTTTTGGTATTTTTTAGATTTTTATAAGTAAAACAGTTAATAAAAGTGATAAAAACAGTAAACAAAGGCAAAGATTAAGAAGCTAAAAGCTTAGTGAAGCTTTTAGGTCAGATCAATAAGCTGCATCATAGCTTAAAAAGCTTAACAGGTTATATTAAATGATCAAACACAGAATCTTAAAAACAATACCTCAAACTTTTCATTAAAAACTTAAACTTTTACAAGGAATTTGCAATACAGAATAACTTTAAAAACTTAAATGAAAATACATTAAAAAGATACTAAAAAAATCTTAGAACAACTCTCTCTCACTACAAGGGTTAAGCCCTCTATTTATAGGCCGGATAGAAGGACCTAGATCCTTGGCTTGGTTTTCTTGTGTGAGAGGAAAAGCAGCATCAATCTTGGCCCTTCAAATCAACTTGTGCTTCTTTAAATTCATCTTAGCCCTTGCATGTGTCCATGTAATCATTCCCCAATGATTGCTTTGGATCGCCAACGTGTCAGGTGCTAAAACGTCACCTATTGCATCATTATTGGCTTCTAGAAGGGGGTTTAAGTGGGTTTAACCTCGAGGTAAGTGTAATTTTAGGGGTGGAGGGTGAACAGTAACAATGGAAGTAGGAGCGGGAAAATAGGTTGTTTTATTTGTTTGGTGCAGGGTGATAGTTTGGTAGATTGGCAAGAATGGTCCCTCTATTTTATATGAGTATATGCATTAAAGGTCCTTAGTGGTACAACTTTGGTCCTTGAAGTTTGTAAATGTTGCACTGTTAGTCCTTAAAGGACTAACGGGGGTGTTATAAAAGGGTAACGGGGTTATAAGGGGTGTGGTTCGGGCTAGGTTGTTGGGCTGAGTATAAAAATAAATGGTTTGGGCTTTTTATTAAGGTTAAGGGTTATAAAGATATAAGTGGGTTTATCCGGGCCCACTAGGTGGGTACGGGTGGGCCCACTTTTAGCAGTTTAGGTTTTCGGGTTCGGTTTTTGATGCTCTTTCCAAATCCACTTCTCGGGGTTGACTTTGACTTGATTTGACTTTGACTTTTTGTTGACTTTTGGCTTTGACTTGACTTTTCTTTCATGCTCTTTCTGTTCTCGTGCTCGGTTTTGTCGTTTTGGCTTCGATTTTTGTCCTTTTCTTGGATATCCATTTCCTGCACCATACAAATGCAAAACATACAAATACAATGTATTTTTGGTACGTTTTTAGTCATTTAAGTCCGGTTTTAGTAATCAAAGGTATGTGTAATTGAACACATACCAGGGTGATTCTTAGGGTTGTGTACCACGATCTTTATTTTGGCGGGAAGACCTTGATAGAGATGGAGAAAGTGGGTTTGACTATCTGACCTTTGCTCTAGTTTCGTCAAAGGCCCCCCGCGAAGGTGTAGGGCTTCGCGTGGCAGATTCCTATGCTAGTAACCATCCCGAAGGTGGTTTTACGCCATTCAAAACTATTCGAAGATTAATTGTTGTAATTAGGAGAAGATCCCATTCGGGCTTTGAAAGGGAGAGCTTCGAACCAGAGAGGAGGGTACGTTATCAAGCCTCCCAGTCGAATGTAATGTATACATCTATGTATGTATTGATTTCGACTATTATTCACAAGCGAGATCGAAGATCATGCTTCGATTTGCAAACACTAAATAGTGAAACCCACTTGCCTTAGGGTTAGTTAGGAGTTTTAAATGCAAATTACTCAACAGTCGGCCTTGGTTATCGTGAACTTCTTATCTTGATTTAAATTAAGTTTGAAATCTGTAGAAGTCTTTGATCTCTTCCACGTGTGCGGTCCTACATCTCTCTACCTTCGCCTATATAAACGTCACTCCTAAACCCTATTTTCCTTTTATCACCTCAATTATTCGGCTTTCTTCTTCTTGAATTATTTTAAGGTAAGAATTTCAAAAACTATTTTTTCTTTATTAGTGCCAAGGATACCACAGCTGTGCAACGTTGTGGTTTGTTAGCCAAGGAGTTGAATGAATTCCTTTCTTCCTATCCTATTCCTTCAAAGTATGATGTTATATTGTCGACATCTACTCAAACCATCTTTAACGCCCCTCTTGGTTATGTTGGCATGTACACACATTCTTTTTCTCTAGCCAATCTCAGGTTACCTTTTACTAACTTTTTCTGCGAGGTCCTTCGGTATTTCAAAGTTCACATTTTTAGGCTAAACCCCTTTGGTTGTGCCAAACTAACAACTTTCATCATCATGTGTAAATCTTATAGCTGTGAACCCTCTGTCGACCTCTTTCGAGGTTTCTTTAATCTTTGTCGGGCTGGCAGCTGGCTAACTTTCCAAAAAAGTTTTGAAAAACACATCCCAAACCTTCTCCCTAAAGTCATTACTCGTATCGAGGGCTGGCATGAACAATTCTTCTTTGTTAAATACTCCATTATCTCCTCCAAGTACCCATAACTTTTTCTTGATGAAAACAAGCTTGACTCAAAATCCTTCAAAGATAAGCTCCCTCCAAATATAGATGAAAATCCGTATTTTCAGCGTCTTGGTCGATATCCTACAAGTGTTCGTGTGTTTGATGATCCCATTCTATTTTTAGCTGGCCTTATGCATTCGTGAGAGTTTGGCCAACAACGGCCTGCTATCATTGTGGGCGGCAAGGGTATTTATCTTTCTCGATTACTCTTTTAGTCTTCTTTTTTGCTGATGTATGATTTATTTCTTCGTGTTGCAGAGATGGCTTTCAGGAACTTTATCTATACCGAAGATGACGATGACCTTGCTTTTTTACCTAAGGATCCATCCCCATGATTTGGTATTGGTTCCCTTTCTGTTTCAGTGAATACGGAACCTCTTAAAGATGTTGAGGAGCCTAAAGTTCTGCCCGCAGAGGTTACCGCAGACTCAGGGGAGAGTCTGAAGGCTGGTGTGTTTGTTGTGCACCCTAGGAGTGTAGCTGCTCGCATCAAAAAGAGGAAGTGTAAGACAAGGGGAGGTTCTTCAAGGCCTCATGTGAAGAGGAAACTAGCCTCCGGGTCATCAAGTTCTCGTGCTGTGCGTGCTAAAACCTCTGCTTTTAAGGATGATGCCCCTTTTCTTTCCATATTTGATGACGATGAAGGTAAATTTTTTATTTTGTTTAGTTGTCTCTTGAAGGTATTTATTTGCTTATTCATTTATTATCATCTTTGTATGTCCTTTAGGCCTCCCAGATTGTTTTGAGCTTAAAGATGCTAATGCCTGTCACTTGAAGATTTCTGCTATTACTCCACCATCTTGGAGAGGCCATTTGGATAATCAAATGGATTTGAAACTACTTGATCTTATGCACGACAGGCTGTGGTGGATAATGCAGTTAACAGGAGAGCCCGTAAGTTTTTGCAGGTTATTGATAAGATAAGTGGTGAAGCTGATATTATCAAGGCTAGGGAAAGGTCGTGTGAGGAAGAATGTGAAGGGCTTCGAGTCAAATGTGAAGCTGCTATGGCTGAGTTTGATCAGAATCTTGATGTACTAGCTTTTCGAGAGAAAATTTCTTCCCTGACTACCGATGTTAAAGAGCACAAAGGTAACCTTAATAGAATGATTCTAGAGAGCCAAAAATGGATAGGCTACCAAGTGACCCTTTTAACACTTGAATTAAAGGTTAATTCCTTGGAGGCAGATAAGGCTAAGTTGGAGGCTGTTGAAGCGTCTCTTCGCGGAGAGGTTGAGGAGCTCAAGCAAGATAGGAGGGATGTAGTTTCGAAGGTCGTACCTTATGCTGCCATGAAGTTGGTACATAGTGATGAGCTAGGCAGGCTTGTGGGTAAGTTGGTGTCCTTCGCCATTACTTACGGGTGTTGCAGAGCTTATGAGCAGGTTGCTGCCGTGAAGGAGACTTTTTACCTATCCAAAGTTAAAGGATATCTTTCTTCGTACCAGAAGGAGCATACTTAGGCTAGTAATGACTTTGCCACTGCTACGTTCCCTGGGTTGGACGAGCTTATAGCAGATGCCGCATCTCCGATTGAAGCTCTGTTGTTGAAGAAGCCTCCTACTTTACAGAAGCCTGCTCCTTCGAGGACCCAAATGCCTGCACCTTCTTCCCAGAAAGCTACTCCGTCATCTGCCCCATTTGTGTACCCCCATTTCTCCTTTTGTTGATCTTTTGAAGCCCTCTCCAACTCCCCTTGAATGAAGGTCACCATGTTGGTGTTAATTTGGCCTCAAGGGTGGTATATACCCTTTAGACATCTTTAGTTTTATCCAATCTTCAGCCTAAGACAGTTTATCTTTGCAATGGTTTATGTTGGCCATTGTTTGAATAGTGTGTGTCAGCTTTTTTTGTTGTTCTTGGATGGTTGCCCCTTTCTGAGGGCTGAGTATAAGGATGCACTCCCATTGTTTGTCGTATGTCTTGTTGTTATTCCTTTAGGGTCCAAGTCTGATCCTCACATTGCGTAATCATCTTGTTTGTAAGTTTCAAATGTTTTGTGCCCCTTTAAAGGTAGGCTTCCCTTAGGAACTTAATTTGTTTCTTTCATATTTTGAGGTTTTAGGAGGACTTAGGTCTGACTCCTTTACGCGCTTTTATCAACGAAGGCTCATGTGTGTCCTTGAGTTGTGGGCAAATGTATTGTGCTACTTGTACAAGAAGGTTTCCCTTAGGAACCTGATTTGTTGTCCTCATGTTTGAGGTTTCAGGAGGACTTATATAACAACCTAAGAATTTGCATCAGCCTATTTTACTATTATCACAATTATACGGGGAAATTTTTCGCTTTATTACATTACTTGTATTGTCAATATCTCAGTATGTCATGTAACTTGCATAACTAAAGTAGACAAGCTCACGCAACCTATCTATGACCATCCTATCTTCATATATGTCAAGCAAACATCATAACATGTCAAGTCAATAACATCATATCCCTTTTACAAGGTACATTATTCCTATAATGTACTATTCGCAACGTTATATCTAAACGGGCTTTAAACCGTTATCGTATACCTCTAAACCCTAATTCCATAAAAGATTAATATATAAAGTGAATGTACAAGCTACTAAAGCATATGTACAAGTATCATAACATCTCATATGAATATACATTCTATCCAAAGAAAGGTACAAGTCCTTAAAAGCTCAATATACAAGTCATTAAGCATGATCTCTAAAATAGCCATTTTACCTCCGTTTTCATTCCAATTTCTTCACCACAACTTGTGTACAAGCTACTATACTCATTCTACAATGTGTAAACCCTAATTATTATATTCATAAGCCTTCACACACATATCTACACTCAAAACCCTAATTCAAAAGTCAGAAACCCTAACCCGAGCTAAATACTACACAATGACCCGTTTCTTCATTTTAATCCATTTTAAACCTTAACCAACACTCAAATAAGTTGCACTAACTTATTTTACAATCATATCAATCCTAATCAATCATTATTTCATCATTACTTCATCATCTTATTTCATTTGTACGTAAAACGAATCCGAGAAACCCTAAATGTACCTAATTGTGCACTAAATGTAACTTTGACCCGTTTACTCATTTTCTGACCATCTCATTCTCAAGAAAGCAACCAAGAGTCATTGTAAACCCATAAAATGAGTTTACAAACCTTTATCCATCATTATCCATCCTTGCTTCAACAATGTACGAGAATTACAAAGCTAGAAAACCCTAAAAGCCTTATATGAACCCTAATTCCAAGCTACGGCTTATTCTTTCAATTTCAACCCATCTTAACTAAAACCAACGATCAAACTTCATTGATAATACTTTATTTAAGCCCTAGGATCTGTATTCCATCATTCCTAATCAAAAGTATACAAAATATAAACCAAGAAAGTCAAGAAAACCCTAAACGTGCCCTAATCAAACCCGTGACCTCATTTCTTCAATTCTAATCCGTTTTAACCCAAACCAATTGCTAATCTTTGCTAATCCTTCCTATATCAGACCTTGGCTACATATATTAACTATCCTTAATCATTTATACACGAAATAAAGACTTGAAAACTTGTGAAACCCTAGTCGAACCCCAAAACAGCCCGCACCCTTTCACCATCAATTTTGAACCATTTCAAACCATTCCAAGTGCAAATAACTTCCATGAACCCCTTCTAGAAACCCTTAAGCAGCTTACCCACCTGCTCTTACCTTTCCATGGCCAAAATTGAAGACACATGATGGCCTTGTTGTCCATCTTCTAGCCGTGACACCCAAACACCCCAAAAACACTTCCACCACTTCAATCTACTATCCTAGACCCTCATACTCACACCATAGCTTCAACACATCACCTACTAGACCCTCCACACAAACACAACGTCCCATATTAGAACCATAAGCTAACTTAGCTTCCTTGGTCACCAAATGAAATTTACGACCAATAATAGGGCCCTTATGTCTTTCATTACAACTCTCCACCCACCTTCATCTTACTATAAACCCATTAAGTAGCAATCCTTTGCTCCCTTTAACCTATGATCAATTAAGAAGTCTAGCAGTTGAAGCCCTGAATATTTGAAGCCCCGTAATAAGATACAAGGCGTACGAGTGGAAATACTGCCCGAAACGACCCATTTCCACCATTCTTGATCATTGAAGCTCAAACCCAGGTTCTAGATGTTCTAATTCTGCTCCTACATGTTTATAATGTTCATATGATCCTAAATAAACTCTTGTTAAAGTTTCATAACCCAATTCATGCTCATTTTCCATTTTGATCCAAAACCGTACACCTGAAACCCTAATTTCACGTTTTTCCTTAACCTTAAATGTTTTATAATGGTTAAATATTATTATAAAATAGCCTAGCAATGCCTAATTAATGTTTAAAATAACTACATTTAAATGATTAAGAAGGAATTTGGAACTTAAAAACCGAGCGTTACGTTTTTGAAACCCTAATTTGACCCGTTTTGCTTCCTAGCTTAACGAATCGTTATTTTGAACTTGCGTTGCATTAAATCTTCATATTTTGGTTTATTATAACTTATAAATGTCTAATGAAATTTTAAATTAAGCTTGCATGGCAATTTGGACATATTTTGTAATTATAATCCATGCAAGGGGTATATATCGTAACTTTCGGAAACTTTTAACTAAAAGGGCTGAAAACGTCATTTTATCAAAGTTATAACTCCAAGGGTATATTATATCACTTTTCAAAGTCCAAGGTTTATTTTGTATATCAATAAAAGTTGAAGGACCAAAGTCGTAAAAATGCAAGCTCCAAGGACCTATTTGCAGTTTTTCAAACCCCAAGGTCTAAAATGTAACATTTTGAAAAAGTATAAAAACGTGTTCAAAACCTCTCAAAACATAACTTTAATTAACGCTCTTCGTGCTTAACGTTTCCAAATATTGATTAAAATGCTTATAAACAGATGATATCGTATCACAATACTAGGGAGCTTCATATTAAGATGTTCCATCTCGATATTACGTTCTCACTGAGTGGTTGGGTTTACAATTTAAAGTGCCCTCGCTCCTCTAACGTTTATAGAATGGCTTCTAACATATGATGGCCCGAACGGTGATACAATAATTCTAAACACATCACATCAAACTCATAACTCTTAAAACCAAAGTTCTAAAATTACATCTTCCTAAGACTTTGACATATTCTACCAGGTTTGTGACTGGCAGTTTATTATCATTTTGCTATATCACCCTCCTGGTTTAAAGATTGTGATAACTTCGTCCAGCTTTCATTTTTGGCCCAGAGAGATTTTTATTTTACATCTACATATCAGGTGAGTTCATAGCCTCGCTTTTCAATCTCTTTAATGTTTTCAAAAACCCGCGAGGGGGGTACATGCTTATTACAAACTCTTTTATATACTCATAACAATGTGATTACTTTTCAAAGACTTAATAAATTCATAATCTCACATATCTTATAAACCCGTGACACCTACTATAAAAACAGAAAATGCAAGGTTATGCATAAACTATATGCAATACCTTGATATATTGATGCAGGTACATGGAAAAAAAAAAAAGGAAAAAAAAAAAAAAAAAAAAAAAAAAAAAAAAAAAAAAAAAAAAAAAAATGAAAAAAAATTATATCTATTTGGGTAGTATCTCCCAATATTTCTTTAATGTCTCTTTGGGTAATATCTCCCAATATTTCTTTAATGTCTCTTTGGGTAATATCTCCCAATATTTCTTTAATGTCTATTTGGGTAATAGCTCCCAATATCTCTTTAGATAATATCTCCCAATATCTCTTTAATATCTCTTATATATCTCTTTGGGTAGTATCTCCCAATATCTCTTTGGGTAGTATCTCCCAATATCTCTTTAATATCTCTTTATCTCTTTATGTGATTCATGAGTTTAGGGTGATAATATTGTTCACTATGACAATAATGTTCTTCATAACAATTATTCCTGCAATACCAACATTTCCAATTATGATAACTTGTATTTAACTATTACATTTCAAACCTATGAATTTCACTCAACCTTTGTGTTGACCCTTTTTAGCATGTTTATCTCAGGTAATTGAGCAAGTTGCGGTACGGAGTGGCATGGACTCGAAGGTGGCTGAACTGTTATCATTCAAACATGATGTTTTAGATTTTGGGACCTGCATTTTGTAAAAACTCTGAATATAATGAATGATAACTAAATTTTTCCAACAACGTCTCTTTTAAAGTTGTTTTCTATGATTATGATTGTTGTATCCATGAAGTAATACCCCAGATTATCTTCCGCTGCTATATTGTAAAAATGGGGGTGTTACAGATTGGTATCAGCGCCATGGTTATAGAGAACAAGGTCAAAACCTTAACTATAACCACATTTCTTTTCTAGCCATCAAAGTCCTCCATGCCACTACATTCCGGAACAAGTATGTAAATATACATATCTATTATACTATTACATAAATAACTTATGTTATTTACGACGGGGTTGTTAACAGAACGATGTCTTCTCCCAACCGCTCTACTTCCGATATTGAGGATGCTTTTTCCTCTATGAATATTCTTAACTATACTTCGGTTTCACCGGATTATTTCCCAGCTTCATCAGGAAGCAGTTCTTTTAACTCTTCGAAAAACTCTACAGATAATATGATCCCACCAGTATTCTCATCTTTCTACAATAATCCTTGTTTGAAGGACGTACAAGCATTTTATGCTAAGGAATTACCTATTTCATCACCAGATCCTATTACTTCACCAGCTATTTTGACTCCATCTTTGATATTACCACCATCACTACTATTTGATCCTCGATATTTCTTTGTTCCTGAAGAACTATTACCACCTAAGAAGCGAATCTGTTCCTCATCTTCTTCCTCAACTACGTTATCTAATTCATCCTGGAATCAAACCTGTGATTTGGTATCACCATCTTCCTCAGTTTATACTCCTACCCCACCTCAGATATTTGAAATAGGAAAATGTCCAATTAAGATGTATCTGAAACATCATGAGGGACAAATCGAAGATATTTTGAATTACTTAGATGAACTCTATCTTCACCACATCGAGAAAATGGAGGAAGGACGTATTGATAGAATGATCATACGAAGGAATAGTGACGAACTAAAGACCGAACTCAAGAAAATCCGTACTCAGATTATCAAACTTCAAAAGAAGCGGTTAGGGCAAAAGGATAAGATTGCCTTTGCTCACTACAGAATTTCCGATCTTGAACGAATCATTGAGAAAATCCAAGCTCGTCACCAAACAAATCAGGAAGATCTTTAGGATGTCATCTACCAGCTCAAAATCATCAAACTCTTAAACTAGTTATAGCTTTATCCTAAGCCACGGGATGTGTGGTATAAATAAAAACGCTTGTCAAATCTTGACTATGTACAGTAAAAAGGCAAGTTATTTATAAAGGCAATCCCGTTATCTACCTTATTGTTTCTTAAATACCACTTTATTCATCTCATCAATCATTCATCATCACCATTCATCATTCAACCATCATTTGCATCATTATCTCCATCTTTATGAATCATACCATAACCTCTAAGTGCTTAAAAGTTCAAAAATAAGCATTATTCTTTAAGCATTTTAGCATCAGAATTCTCCTACTTATTTAAACTTATGAGTCATACTAATTAACGTGTTTATCTTTCTTAGATAGAATGCCTCCCAAAAGGACGTCAACATCCAAAACACCAGCCATAATTTGGATGCCATCTGGCAACTGACTGCTGATTTTACTACAGCCCTGGAAGCACAGACTGCTGCCATGGTAAGTGCTAGTAATCTTACTAGAACTCTCAGAGAAACCAGGAAACTACAAGAGTATTATCAGCTGTCAACCTTTCTACATTAATGAGTACTGAAGGAGCATAGCCTATCATCACGGTTTGAACGAACCGAATCAGTATTCTCTCGAAGCAGATGTGTTGAGGAAAATAAAGTAATATTTGCTACTGGTACTTTAACTGACGATGCCTTGTCCTGGTGGAATGCATATGCCCAACCTATGGGAATAGAGCAAGCTAATCGAACCACCTGGACTGAGTTAAAACATGCTTTCTGACGAATAAGTATTGTCCCCAGACTGAGAACAAAAAAAATGGAAGAGGCACATTACAATCTGAAGTGTAAATGAAATTGAACTTAAACCCTATGAATAGAAGATTCGAAGAATTAACCACCTTGTGTCCAAACATGGTGCCAAACAATGAGAAACTCTTAGAAGCTTTTATCGGAGGTCTACCTCGAAGCATTGAAGGAAACGTTGCTGCCTCGAAACCTCAAACTTTAGAGGAAGCCATCAACATATCCCAGAAGGATATAATGATCAGATAATAAAGCGTGATATCTGTGCAAGAAACCAATGACATAAACGAAAATTAGAATATAAGAAGAAACACCATTGACAACAAACAACAACGACCCTAAATACCATAACAATAATAACCACTCAACAATCGCAAAATGACACACATAAAAACCACAACAATCACAACCGAATGATGATTACCACCACCACAGAATAGAAGACAAGGAACCTGTTAGGAACTTATCCTCCCAAAGATACCAATGGAAACCTTCCTTTTTTTTTTTTTGGTGGTTATAAAATGCACCCTGCATCACACAGTAATTGCACCTGTAAGTGCGAACTTGCAACAAAGTGGGTCATCTGACCAGAAACTGCAGAAACAAAAGATCAACCGCTGAAAACAACTCTTGAAGAATTCAAGTTGCATCAGAATCTTCTTCATTAAAACTCCCGATCATCAGCTACAATCTTTGTCATTTGATATTTTGTATCCTACTACCAGAATACGTAACATAAGTATCCACTCTTTTTCATATGTAAAGTTATCCAAGAAAAAAAGTTATAATTCCGTTTACAGTCTGTTTACTGCGGTGGTATCCAAAACTCGACATTTATTTGTCAAATTCAATCATGTTCAAACCTGAATACTCTCCTCATAATTTGCAACATAAATTTTCATCCTCGATTATATAGGCGTCAGTACAATCAACATCTCAATATTATCTAACCATTCATGATCATTTTCTACACATTACCATATCTTGTTTTTATGCTTAGGTAAGACGATTTATGATCATCTTATTGAAATGAATTAGAATGCTTTGTTCATTTGAATAAGGAAATTATAAATCCCTAAACTATGAATTTTGTAAATTCTCAGTTACAAGGAGTTGGACGCTTCTTTTTGTAAGTGACTAATTTTAAATAAGTAGGCTTAAGTATATAACATATGAACAAACAAGTTTCTTTCAATCCGTTTGTACAAATACTTTCCTTTTCTTCACTTAAACATTATCATTATTACCTTCATCATCCATTCATTCCAAAAATCTATATCTCACATGATTAGCAACACTCCTATAAATTCATAATCATTCCTTGACATCATTCATTCCATGATCTCCGTATTCTAAAAAATTTCTATATTCTGCAACGTAATAACAAGGAAACATACAAGAATCTATGCAATGTCAAATGATTTCAATACTACTAGGTATAAAAACTTTGACAAAGACTTGTGATAGCATTCTTATTTAATGTTGACTTTTAAAGGTTAATAAATAACGATTCCTTACGATCTGAGTAGCGCAACGTATTCCATCCACCCAGATTCTACCAGAATCTAGAGAAATTCTATTGACTGTCACCAAAAGGTATGATATTGAAAATAAACGTGTGAAAAGAGGTAATTATAATTATGGTGTACAACATAATTATAAATGCATCACACACGTGAACTTGTAACCTTGATTAGCCTAACTTAAATTCATTCAATTCAACTTTAAATTAAATCTCGGGACAAGATTTCTGTTAGGGGTGGAGACTATAACAACCCAAGAATTTTCATCAAATGCAAAACTTATTTTACTATTATCACAATTGTACGGGGAAATTTTTTGCTTTATGACATTACTTGCATTATCAATATCTCAGTTTGTCATAACTAAAGTAGACAAGCTCACACAACGTATCTATGACAATCCTATCTTCATATATGTCAAGCAAACATCATAACATGTCAAGTCAATATCATCCTATCATCATTACAAAGTACATTATTCCTATAATGTACCATTCGCAACGTTATATCTAAACGGGCTTTAAACGATTATCATATACCTCTAAACCCTAATTCCATGAATGATTAATATATAAAGTGAATGTACAAGACACTAAAGCATATGTACAAGCAATATAACATCTCATTTGAATTATAAAATCAAGTCTCTAAAAGCTCAATGTACAAGTCATTAAGATTGACATCTAAAATAGCCATTTTACCTTCATTTTCATTCTGATTTCTTCACCATCACTTGTGTGCAAGCTACTACACTCAATATACAATGTATAAACCCTAATTATTCTATTCATAAGCTTTCATACACATTTTACACTCAAAACCCTAATTCAAAAAGTCAGAAACCCTAACCCGAGCAAAATAGTAAACCATGACTCGTTTCTTCATTTTTATCCATTGTAAACCTAAACCAATACTTAAATAAGTTATAATAACATAAATTACAACATTCTCAATCATATTCCATCATCATTTCATCATTCTACTTCAATTATACAAGAAACAAATCCAGAAAACCCTAATTGTACCCTAATTGTGATTTTGACTCGTTTACTCATTTTCAGACCATCTCATTCTCAAGTAAGCAACCAAGAGTCATTGTTAACCCATAAAATGAGTTTACAAACCTTTATCCATCATTAACCATCCCTTCTTCAACAATGTACGAGAATTACAATGCTACAAAACCCTAAAAGCCTTATATGAACCCTAATTCCAAGCCATGGCTTATTCTTTCAATTGTAACCTATTTTAACTTAAACCAACGACCAAACTTCATTGATAATACTTTATATAAGCCCTAGGATCTGTAATCCATCATTCCTAATCAAAAGTATGCAAAATACAAACCAAGAAAATCAAGAAAACCCTAAACATGCCCTAATCAAACCCGTGACCTCATTTCTTTAATTCTAATACGTTTTAACCCAAACCAATTGCTAATCTTTGCTAATCCTTCCTATATCAGACCTTGGCTACATTTATTAACTATCCTTAATGATTTATACACGAAATAAAGACTTGAAAACTTGTGAAACCCTAGTCGAACCCCAAAATAGCCCGCACCCTTTCACCATCAATTTTGAACCATTTCAAACCATTCCAAGTGCAAATAACTTCCATGAACCCCTTCTAGAAACCCTTAAGCAGCTTACCCACCTGATCTTACCTTTCCATGGCTAAAATTGAAGACACATGATGGCCTTGTTGTCCATCTTCTAGCCATGACACCCAAACACCCCAAAAACACTTCCACCACTTCAATCTACTATCCTAGACCCTCATACTCACACCATAGCTTAAAAACATCACCTATTAGACCCTCCACATGTCTATGAACAGATCCTAAGTGTTCCTTAACTCCTTTGCCTTCAAACTACTATAAATAGGAACCTAAATCATTCATTTTTCTTCATCCCCCACTTCCTCCTCTATAAACCTTCATAGAAGCAATCATTTTCTCTAATAGATCCTAAGTGATCTTAAGAAGTCTCAAGTACAGAAAGGAAGAAAAAGAAAGCAAGAAACAAAGCCCGGGAGTCGTTATTCTAAGCGTACGAAGCCGAAAATCCTGATTCTGACCCGTTTCCAAGCTATAAGCTCAAACCAGGTTCTCTAAGCTTATGTTCTGCTTTCATAACATCATAATGTTCATATGATCTTGATAAAATCATAATATAAAGCTTTGAACTCAAAAACCTAAGTGTTATGCTTTTTTGATCCAAAACCGTACACCCGAAACCCTAATTTCATGTTTTTACTTAAACTATGAGCTAAACTTGTAAACTATTGTTATAATCTATCCTAATAAGCTTATATAATGTTAAAATAAGTGCTTTGATAAGTCATGAAAGAATTTAATCTTAAAACCCGCGCGTTTTCATTTTAAAACCCTAATTTGACCCGTTTTACTTCCTAGCTTAACGAATCGTTAAATTAAACTTGTGTTATGTTAAAACTTCATATTTTAGTTTATTATAACTTATAAATGACTATTGAAATGTTAAATTAAGCTTGCATGGCAATTTGGACATGTTTTGTAATTATAATCCATGCAAGGGGTATATATCGTAAATTTCAGAAACTTATAACTAAAAGGACTAAAAGTGTCATTTTATCAAAGTTATAACTATAGGGGTCTATTATGTCACTTTTCAAAGTCCAAGGTTTACTTGGTATATCTTTCAAAGTTGAAGGACCAAAGTCGTAAAAATGCAAACCCTAGGGGTCTACTTGCAATTTTCCAAACCCCAGGGTCTAAAATGTAACATTTTGAAAAAGTATAAAATCATATTCAAAACATTACCAGACATAACTTTAATTAACGCTCCTCGTGCTTAACATCTCCAGATATTGAATAAAATGCTTAAAACTGCTTATGTTCTAATCCTTATATCATTCATCATCGATGTGCTTTCAAAAATCATGTCCCGGATCCATATCATACCACAATACTAGGGAGCTTCATATTAAGATGGGATTATGAATAAAAAGGTTGAAGTGTGACCCTAGCTCCTCAATAAACGTTTAATGAATGACTTCTGAATTATGATTGCTCCGAACTGTATAACAATAATTCCAAACTCTCACCAAACTCATAACTCCTTAAACCAAAGTTCTAAAGTACAATCTTCCAAAACTTGACAAATTCTACTCAGGTGTGTACAAGGGTCTTTTTTACTATCATTTTTTCTATATCAACTAACCCCGTTAATAAGATTGTGATATGGTCTTCAGCTTCATTTTGGAATATTAATTACACATCTACCTAATCAGTGAAGTTCATAGCCTTGCTTTTCAATCTTTTGAATGTTTTATAAACCCGCGAGGGGGATACATGCTATAAACTATATTCTATTATGATACGTGAATTCATAGCCCTTCTTTTACTATTTTACTGTTTTGGGGGAGATACATGCTTATTACAAACACTTTTACATATTCATTTATCTTAAAACGATGTGATTACTTTTCAAATCTTAGAACGATGTGATTACTTTTCTAGGACTTATTGAGTTCATAACCTCACTTTTAATCTCTTAAATGCTTTCATAAACCCGTAATGGATACAAGCAAAAATACGAAAGTACAAGTGTAGTTACCATACTAGTATGTTTAATCAGACAACTCATTACAAAAATGCCTAAGTTATAAATCCTATTAGTCGTGAAATTTGACTTCAAGTCGTTAAATTTGACTTCAAGTCGTTAAATTGACTATGGATGTTTAAAATATGTTTAGATATTATAATTTCTAAACAGACGTTAAATTTGGACTTCAAGTCGTTAAATTTTACTTTGAGTCTTATAAATAGAACTTGAGAGTTACTATTGTTTTATAGTATAGCTCATCAAGTCGTTAAATTGACTTTGTATTGATAATGTGTTGGTGACATGAGAACAGAGACCATCATAACCAAAACCAGGCAATAACGGGATATAAACATTGTTACTATGGATTCATCGCGAATTATTAACTAATAACGGTATATAATAACATGACCCAAGATCATAACAATATCTATTTAATAATTG
The DNA here is from genome assembly GCA_026074375.1 of Tanacetum coccineum. Classification (NCBI taxonomy): domain Eukaryota; kingdom Viridiplantae; phylum Streptophyta; class Magnoliopsida; order Asterales; family Asteraceae; genus Tanacetum; species Tanacetum coccineum. The sequence continues at coordinate 34,026 of BQNB010022006.1, read as the reverse complement.
TGTTTTATCCAATTATTAACTATTACTTCACTATTTATACAAACCTAATGAATTTTCACTCATCCATTGTTTTGACTTTATAGCATTTTATCTTCAGTTAATTGAACAAGTTACAGCACGAGTGGCATGGGCCGAAGATGGCTGAACTGTATCAATCAAAACAAAATGTTTTGATTTGGACCTGCATTTTGTAAAACTCGGATTATAAATGAATGAATATACTAAATTTTTCTCAACAACAACGTCTCTTTTAAAGTTGGATTTCTATGATTATGATGTTGTATCCAGAAGTAATTACCCCATATTAGCTTAGCTGGCTAATGTAAAAATGGTTGGTTACAATTGACTTATGGCAAGTCATATAAAAAATTGGCTATATCTACTATAAAGTTGAAGACCCAAAACCAAGCTAAATGAAAGAGACGCCATATGACCTTCTTGAATATGATACAAAGAAGAAACTTGGCAAGAACAATGAAGCCAAGATGACTCTTTACAATGCTCTACCCCGTAAAGAGTATGAAAGAGTTTTTATGTGTAAAACCGCCACGGAGGTTTGACAAACACTCATTATCAATCAACAAGGCAAGTCACAAGTCATTGGAATTTTGCAAGATTGATCTTGTGCATCAAAGAATTAATGAGAAGTTTCAATCTCCAATTAAGAAACTTTGATAGCGGCTTCCTTCACTATTCACGCTAATTGTGACTAGTTCTAAAATGAGTATATTAGTCTTAGATCCTGTACTACTCCTAGAAAGAATCACGTAAAGAAAGTTTCTTCTTACCGTGCTCTCCCAATAAAATGGAGAGCAAGGTGACGCCATATGAAGAAGCCCAAGATTTGGTAGCACTTCTCTTGATGAGCTAATCGGAAATCTCAAGGTTTATGCAATGGTCATAGATAATGATGGCGTAGGATCTAAGACCACCAAAGAAAAGGTGAAATTCTCTTTTAAAGTTGTTTTCTATGATTATGATTGTTGTATCCATGAAGTAATACCCCAGATTATCTTCCGCTGCTATAAAATAGGGGTGTTACAACTTAGGTCTGACTCATTTATGCACTTTTATCAGCAAAGGCTCATGTGTGGCCTTGAGTTGTAGGCAAATTGTCACACCTCGCCTAGGCAGAAACACGAGGCGTAACATCATGTATATCATCACAACACAATGGTGTCAACAATAGGGAGAACTAAAGGAAAAGGATAATCAAATGGGACACTATGTGTCATGACAATACCCAACACAAGATAAAGGAGTCATGCATTACGATAGCAAAGTCATACCACAAGGAAACATAATCCAAAAGTTTAAACAAAATCAACAAACATCCAAGTATCAAACAATTCAAAGGACATAAATAAAATCTCTAGGAGAATGACTTCGCATGCAAGCCTACGGTCTCACTAGCCACTCTTCCTAACTTCAACATCCTCAAGATGATTACCTAAAAATGATGCTTAAAACGTCAACATAAAGTTGGTGAGAGTCATAGGTCTAAGACACACGAACAAATTCACTTCATATAGTTAATGTGTTCATAAAAACATGGCATGACAATAAAGCTAGCTATTATACATACTAACATGCATTTCCACCAAAACAACCACAATTGGGACGGAAAGTGCCCACGATCCAAGTCATACAATATTGGGGTAACCATTACCCTCTGATCGGAATTACACAGAAATAAGGTAGAATTACTACCCTCCAATTGGAACACACAGATAATGGGTAGCCTCGCTACCCTCCAATTGGAATCACACAGCAATCTCACAACATGTAGCATATAACATATAATAACCATTTACATGTCTATGCACTAAATAAAAACACATAATCACAGCAACTCAAAACATTTCCAAAATACTTGCATCATTTCCACCCCTAATAAAACATAAGAAAAAGGGGCTATGAAATTCACCTGATGCACAAGCAGCTTCCAATTACATCCCAACACAAAGCTACACAATAAAAATACAATCGTGTTACACGCGACTAAGCTAAATGCTTATGTCCATGTAACACTCATATGATGGATTTCTAAAGGTTTGATTAACCATCATGAGTCACCCCGACACCATGCCCAAACTTAACCTCCTCATTAACACGTTACATTAGTTAACTATAATTTATTTAAAAATGCAGAATTCTAGTGTGTCTTGACTAACTTAAAAATATTTACTTGATGACCTTTGTAAATTATACCAAAAATAATCTATGTTTCTTTATGTGTTCTCTAACTACCATTTGATTCCCAAAAGTCATTTACATGCACAAGTACTCCTAAGAAAATCAAACTTCAAAACAGTCCCAATTCGGACCTGCACACGCACTAAAAGGTTTGGACTTATTAACCATACTTAGACTACTATCCAGAGGCTAATTTTCATGTGCGAGTTAAAAGACATATAGAACTTGACTTTTGAAGGGTAGGCGGGCAAACTATGAGAAATTTACAATGCAGTGAAAACGGGTAACCTTCAACTATCAAGTAATTACAAAACAAACCCTATGATTCTAGCTTATTTTTGGCTTATCAAAAAGTGAGATTCAGCAAAAACTTAAAACTACAAACTTGTTAAGGAGCTTAAACTAAACAACTTTAATAAAGGCACTTTACACTTTTGACAACTAGATAAGCTTTAAAATAAGCAATTCAGAAACTGTTACAGAAAGTATGAGTTTTCCTATCTTTTTGAGTTTTAGCTTATTCCTAGCTTATTAGTTGATGAAACTGAGAAACAAAAGAAGCTATGTAAAGCTTAAGATGTGTACTCAAGATATCTAAACAAACATTAGCTAAGTATTAACAAAATTATCAAGAAAATTGATCTTAAAATGTGCAAGTTTAAGCTAAAAACTGAGATAAGCTTTTGCCAATAAGCTAAAGAGCTTATTAGTGAACCTTAAAAGCTGAAATTTTGAGAATAAGCTAAACTATGTTTATTAAACTACCCTAGATAAAAGGTTTTTCAAAATTGCAATTAGAAATGAATTTCCTAGAAGAAATTTACCTACACTTAATCTTGCTGCTATAATTTTTTTTCTGCTGATGTACTTGGCTTAGTGATCCAATGCAGGCTAGAATTTGAGAACTAACACTTCACTAAATGTACCTAAGTAAACACAAAACAACTTTGAACTCTAAGTTTCTTTTAAAATTCTAAAATCTAAAACTTCTTACAGCTGAAAATTGCCCTGGTGCAAATACAAGGATTTTGTACTCTAAACTTTAACATTCTACAAAGTAATTTCTAAAACTTGTTCTAAGCTTGATAAAATGACTAAACTCAACTAAGTAAAGAGTTTTAACAAGGTTGAGTTGACTTTTAGAGTCAAAGAAAGCTTAAACCAAACACTCCTTTACATGAGACTGTCAAAACTAAATGCACTCAAATTCTATTTAAAAACTAAAACAGCTTAAACCTTATATCTACTCTTACTAAAATTCACCTACTTAAGCTTTTTAAACTATAAAACCTAAAGCTTATGTGTGAAATTAAGCTAGTTTCTCTTCTAAGCTATTAACACTAAATGACAGAATTATATGAGAAATTGAGATTACTAAAATTTATTCTAATGAAACTTAAAAACAGCTAAATATCAAACCTAAACAAACATATTTGACAGAATTGAACAGGTATGAAAAGTGATAAGCAAATGTAAAAGCTAGAATTAAGCTGAAATGAAAATTTGAGAAATAAAACCTGAGATTATTGTAGTCTCAGAACCAAAGCCACTCTTGTAGAGTGAGTGGCTTAAAAAACAAACACCTAATGGCTCCTAGCCTCTAAACATTGAGCATTAAAGCTCAATAAGCTCTAAGAAGCTTATTTCTCTCTTGAACTTCCAAATTTGAACACAAATGCCTTAAGTGATCATGATCTTGATTCAAATTGATGATAATGAGTAAAGGAATGAATATTAACAAAGTTTGACTGAATTTGAGCTTATCAACAGTAATAAGCTCAAATGAGCTTATTGAGAGCTTAATGAGTGAAAAAGGCTTAAAATGGAAATCAAAGGACAATTAAACTGGTAAACTGAATGTGATTACTCAAATGAGTGTAGTACAAGCTGAAAGAGAGAAAGTACAAGTGCTTAAAACGTATTACTAAAAGTTTGAAAGAAAATTGCTTAATATTGAGAGAATTACAAAACTGAAAATTAAAACAAAAACAACAACTGAAAAATGAATCCTATCAGTCCTATTTATAGAGGATTGATGAAGAGGAGTGAAGAATTCTCGAAACTTCCACTATATCTTGGCCCTTGATCATTTTCGAATCATTTGTGGCCGTTTGATGAGATTTATGAGGTGTTCCATCCAATTAAATGATGCCACGTGGTCGAAATGATGTGGAGGAGGTTTTAGAACAAGTTTGAAGTGATAAAGAGGAGCGGGGGTGGGGATTTTTGGTGATTGGGTTGTTAACGAAAAAGGGCGGGAAAATCAGTTAAGTTTGTTGGGGAGAAGTTTTAAACCGCGTTTTCTGTTTAAATCTTTGAAGAGTTTGCACTTTCAGTCCCTGCGATTCATTACTACAAGTGTAGTGTAGAAATACTTTTGGAAATGACAGTATTGGTCCTTGTCTTTCACCCCGACCAAAATGTAGTGTAATCACAAGTTTGAAAATGACAAAATCGGCCCTTGTGGTTTCTTTCTTCCTTTTCTCTTTACAAACAACTTTCAACCTTATGCAACTTTGGTCCTTGATCTTTTAAAAATTCCCAAATGAGCCTTTGAATGTTGAGACTTTGTCACAATTAGTCCTTGACTTTTATTTTTGGCTTTCTTTCTGCTGATCCCGGGGCCCCCCCCTGATCCAGGCTTTGATTTTGGCTTCCCGTCTTCACTCTTGATTTTGTCTTTTCCCGTTTCTTGTCGATTTTTGACTGTTTTTGCTTCTTTTTGTCCTTTATATCCTTTCCTGCACAATTATCACAAAAGCACACATTTTTCTATTCTTTTGGCATTTTCTTGGCTTTTATTTGGCAAAATCCCGGGTAATTTTAATATACAATTAAGCATTTATCAAAACCTTCCTGCTCGCTAGGCCATTAAGTTCCCATCCACAAACCAGGCCATAGTATACCCGCAGTGATCCCCTTGACTTAGGTTCGCATTCTCAATAACACGTCACACAAAAATACATGTAGCCAAACAACATACAATAGTCACATATAGTCCCCATGCATCATTGACAACACATTAACCACAGTAACAAAACATTTTCCAAACAATTTGCATAAATTCACCCTAAAAATCAAAGAGAATAAAGGGCTATGAAACTCACTTATGCATAGCAGCATCCAAACAATATAACACAAGCCTACACAATTACAAACACAAACGTGTTTACAACCTCCCAAGCTAAAGCTCAAGTCCATGTAACACTCAAATGATGGATGTCTAAGGGTTTGATAACCATCAATGGGTCGCCTCGACACCATGCCCAACCCTTAACCATCTAGTAACATATTTATACCTAGATAACTACAATTTATCAAAAATTAGAATTTTTAGCGTTGTCTAAAACAACTTAAAACCATACTTTCTGACCTTTATAAATTATACCAAAAATCATCTATGTTCCTTTATGTGTTCTCTAACTACCATCTGATTCCCAAAATCCATTTACGTGCACAAGTACTCCTAAGAAAATCAAACTTTAAAACAGTCCCAATTCAGACCTGCACGCGCACTAAAAAGTTTTGACTTATTAACCACACTTAGACTACTATTAAGAGGCTAATTTTTACATAGGAGTTAATAGACATATAGAACTTAACTTCTGTGTTTTAGATAACCTTAATTCGAATTTTAAGTAGGGGTTTAACATCCCGAAATCTGACCCAAATCTGTCCCGAAATCACAGTTTTGACAACGAATCTTGTAAAAATTAGTTGACTGACTTCCACTGACCATTTTTACGGGTTATACACCGAACCTAACTTCACTTTTAGAAGCAATTCAACCAAAGGTCCAAATTTGAATTTCTAGGTGCAATAGATCTCCAGTAGCATTTTCATGTTAGAACAATATAGAGTTCTTATAAGTGACTAATGAAGATGTAGACAAGATAGAATATGTATTAAACTTTTCATAAAGGGCCTACATGACTCAAACTAGCAATACATTAATTCTGGTTCGCATAATCCTAATAAAGATGTGTAGATAAGCGTAAGCAAGATGATTTAATATTTTGTCCAAGATCGATAGGTTGTTTGGTTTCGATTACATATTGCTTGATTTAATGGAAGTCTTATACTTAGTCATCTTACAAATGTGGCAGTTTCACATGTGATAATTAACTGTGTTTGGTTTTTGCAAAGCCAAGAAGATGTGCTTATGTGTGACAAGGACAAAATATGTTATATTGAGAGTGTTTTAAGATTTCTTCACTTCATGTCATGTGAAATGAATCTCATCAATATTATTTATCTTAATTGAGTTTGTGATTCTTTAATGATAAATGATTGAAAAGAGTCATATTTTTTTTAACAAGTATGCTTTTCTAAAATTATTATTCTTATCAATGTTGTATATCATAATTAAATAAATGTATTTTTTACTTGTTTATGCATTGATACATATTTTGATAGGTTATTTTTCAATTCTAATAACTTATATTTTTCAAATTATATGCAGCGTATTTTCTTGTAACACAACCATTTATGCTACGAAGAAAATAAGATGCATAGGATATATATTATCCTTTATCAATCGTTTAATACGATAAGTCCATAAAATCTTTAAACATAATATTTCCCAAATGTCACATCTAGCCTAGGCGGAAACACGAGGCATAACATCATGGATATCATCACAACCCAATAGTGTCAACAATAGAGAGAACTAAAGGAAAAGGATAATCAAATGGGATACTATGTGTCATGACAATACCCAACACAAGATAAAGAAGTCTTGCATTATGATAGCAAAGCATACCACAAGGAAACATAATCCAAAAGTCAAAAAAAAATCAACAAACATCCAAGTATCAAACAATTCAAATGACATAAATAAAATCTCTAGGAAAATGAATCCGCATGCAAGCCTACGGTCTCACTAGCCACTCTTCCTAACTTCCTTATCCTCAAGAAGATTACCTGAAAATGATGCTTAAAACGTCAACACAATGTTGGTGAGAGTCATAGGTTTAAGACACGATAATCAAATCCAACTGTAAATTACTGTGATAATAAAGAAAACATTGCAGGACAATAAATGAACTATCATACCGGCTAACATGCAAATCCAATCAATCACACAAACACCCAGCAAACGACTAAAAGACGTCTCATATCATACCAAGGTCCCTGTGGTTACCCCCTTGAGCGCCAAGGCCCAAGGATACTCCCAAAGTAACCTTCCTTCTTCGCTAGGCCATAGTACCATCCACTAAACAGGCCATGGATACCCCAGGTGATCCCCACTGACATTAGGTTCCAATTCTCAATAACACATCACAAAACATGTAGCACACAACATACAATAGTCACATATAGTCCATGCATCTTTGACAACACATTATCACAGTAATCAAAACATTTCCAAACACTTTGCATCATTTTTACCCCAATAAATCATAAAAAAAGAGGGGCTATGAAACTCACGCACTGAATGGCACCTAGCAGCTTCAAACAAAATCAACCAAGCTACACAATACAAACCCCAACGTGTTACCCGCGACTAACTAAAAGCATAAGTCCAAGTAACACTCATATATGGATGTCTAATGGTTTGATTTAACCATCATGGGTCCACACCCCGATACCCTTGCCCAACCTTTAACCAACTTGTTAACATATTATGACAGTTCACTACAATATAAACCAAAAATGCATAATTGTTTAAGCGTGCTATAACCAACTTAATAACCATACTTTCTGACCTTTATAACTTATACAAAAATGCATCTGAAGATTTCCTTTATGTGTTCTCTAACTACCATTTGATTCCCAAAATCCATTTACATGCACAAGTACTCCTAAGAAAATCAAACTTCAAAACAGTCCCAATTCGGACCTGCACGCGCACTAAAACGTTTGGACTTATTAACCACACTTAGACTACTATTAAGAGGCTAATTTTCACGTGGGAGTTAATAGACATATAGAACTTGACTTCTGTTTTTTGGATAACCTTAATTCGAATTTTAAGTAGGGGTTTAACATCCCGAAATCAGACCCAAATCTGTCCCGAAATCACAGTTTTGACAACGAATCTTGTAAAAATTATTTGACTGACTTCCACTGACTTTTAATTCATGAAACCAATGGGGTTGGAAATTAGACTCTTTGTAGTTAATTTTAGGCTCAAGAAAATCAATAAAAGCTATCCGTATGACCGAGTTATGACTCCCGCAAGTAACTCAAATTTGATTCAGATTCTAGTTACGAATTTAACATGATAAACCCTAATCATTCACATCTAAACCCTAATTAAACCCTAAAAATGATTTTAATGTTTAAAACCCATTAATTACAGATTTTAAAAATCCTAATGATCCATCAATGATTATGTTACATGAATACATAAATCTAACTAGGATGAATACACTTACCTTGAATGCTAGCACCAAAACTATAATTCTTGCGGTTATCCTTCTTTATCAATCATGAAATCGACTAATCCTTAGGGTTTTTTGGCTGCTATGAACGACCAAAAGAGGGGAAGGGGAAGGGAATGACTAGGTTTAATGGTATTTAACCCTAAAGCATCCTTATCTTTTTCTAAATACAATTTGACAAAACAAATAAAACTTCCTAAGCCCATGAAAACCCAAAACCGATCAGCCCCCCTTATGTAAACATATTTTATATATTTTTTATTTTATTAATAAATAACTAAATACCTTCATTACCTTAAATTTTCATTAAAAACCTAAGCTAATTTAGGTAACCCTTTTTACGTAAACGCTACTTACTAAACATTCTAAAAATAACTTTTTATTTCACAATTCACTTTCTAAATATGGAAAGTTTACTACAAACTTCCATAATTCACACCATTGACTCTCTTCCAATATAACCCACTTCCTATAAACGCTCAACACTTAATGACCAAGTATTGGCGTAGCAATGCATGCAACACGTCATCCATTTCCAATATCACCACACGTGAACAAATAGAATACTCAACACCAAAACCAAATGTATACAAAATGAGATGATCATACACCTCAAAATGATATCATGCACATATTTAAACCACACAATACACATATAGAACACATAGCACGTAAGAAACATACAAAATGGACACTTAGCAATTTCTAAAGGTATAACCTAACCTGCTCAACTCACGGTTGTCACAGTATCCCCTCCTTATGGAAATCTTGTCCTAAGATTTAACTAGTCAGTTCAACAGCACGATCAACAACTAACTGGGATACTTAGACTTCATATGGTCTTCGCGC
>BQNB010022006.1:4595-19595 GCA_026074375.1 Tanacetum coccineum | reverse complement strand
GATACCAATCTGTCACACCCCGCCTAGGCGAAAACACGAGGCATAACATCATGGATATCATCACAACACAATGATGTCAACAATAGAGAGAACTAAAGGAAAAGGATAATCAAATGGGACACTATGTGTCATGACAATACCCAACACAAGATAAAGGAGTCTTGCATTACGATAGCAAAGTCATACCATAAGGAAACATAATCTAAAAGTCTAAATAAAATCAACAAACATCCAAGTATCAAACAATTCAAATGACATAAATAAAATCTCTAGGAGAATAACTCCACATGCAAGCCTACAGTCTCACTAGCCACTATTCCTAACTTCAACATCCTCAAGATGATTACCTAAAAATGATGCTTAAAACGTCAACATAAAGTTGGTGAGAGTCATATGTTTAAGACACACGAACAAATTCACTTCATATAGTTACCGTGATCATAAAAACATGGCATGATAGTAAAGCTAGCTATTATACATACTAACATGCATTTCCACCAAAACAACCATAATTGGGACAAAACGTGCACACGATCCAAGTCACACAGTATTGGGGTAACCATTACCCTCTGATCAGAATCACACAGAAATAGGGTAGAATTACTACCCTCCAATTGGAACACACATAAATATAATGGGTAGCATCGCTACCCTCCAATTGGAATCATACATCAATCTCACAACATGTAGCATATAACATATAATAACCACTTACATGTCTATGCACTAAATAAAAACGCATAATCACAGCAACTCAAAACATATCCACCCTAATAAAATATAAGAAAAAGGGGCTATGAATCTCACCTGATGCACAAGCAGCTTCCAATTACATCCCAACACAAAGCTACATAATACAAATACAACCGTGTTACACGCGACTAAGCCAAATGCTTATGTCCATGTAACACTCATATGATGGATGTCTAAGGGTTTGATTAACCACCATGGGTCACCCCGACATCACGCCCAACCTTAACCTCCTCATTAACACGTTACATTAGTTAACTATAATTTATTCAACAATGCAAAATTTTAGTGTGTCTTGACTAACTTAAAAATCCTTACTTGATGACCTTTATAAATTATACCAAAAATAATCTATGTTTGTTTATGTGTTCTTTAACTACCATTTGATTCTCAAAAGCCATTTACATGCACAAGTACTCCTAAGAAAATCAATTTTCAAAACAGTCATAATTCGGACCTGCACGCACACTAAAAAGTTTGGACTTATTAATCATACTTAGACTACTATTAAGAGGTTAATTTTCATGTGGGAGTTAATAGACATATAGAAATTGACTTTTGTGTTTTGGATAACCTTAATTCGAAATTTAAGTAGGGGTTTAACATCCCAAAATCAGACCCAAATCTGTCCCGAAATCACAGTTTTGACAACAAATCTTGTAAAAATTATTTGACTGGCTTTCATTGACTTTTAATTCATGAAACTAACGGGGTTGGAAAGTAGTCTCTCTGTAGTTAAATTTAGGCTCAAGAAAATTAATAAAAGCTATCCGTATGACCGAGTTATGACTCCCGCAAGGTGACCTAAAATTCTGATCAGATTCCAGTTACGAATTTAACATGATAAACCCTAATCATTCACATCTAAACCCTAATTAAACCCTAAAAACGATTTTTAATGTTTAAAACCCATTAATTACATCATTAATTACAGATTTTTAAAACCCTAATGATCCATCAATGATTATGTTACATGAATACATAAATCTAACTAGGATGAATACACTTACCTTGAATGCTAGCACCTAAACAACAAGTTCTTGCGGTTTCTTGGATCAATCATGAAAATCGACTTCCTTAGGGTTTTGGGGCTGCATATGAACGACCAAAAGAGGGGAAGGGAATGACTAGGTTTAATGGTATTTAACCCTAAAGCATCCTTATCCTTTCCTAAATACAATTTGACAAAACAAATAAAACTTCCTAAGCCCATGAAAACCCAAAACCAATCGGCCCCCCTTATGTAAACATATTTTATATTTTTATTTATTTATTAATAATTAACTAATTACCTTCATTACCTTAAATTTCATAAAAAAACCTAAGCTAATTTGGGTAAACCTTTTTACATAAACGCCACCTACTAGACTTTCTAAAAATAACTTTTCATTTCACATTTCACTTTCTATTTATGGAATGTTTACTGCAAACTTCCATATTTCACTCACATGCTTCCTTTCCAATAACTTACACTTCTTATAAACGCTTAACTCTTAAAACCCAAGAATTGACGTAGCAATGCATGCAACACGTCTTTCATTTCCATTATCACCACACGTGAACAAATGGAATACTTAACACCAAACTCATATGCACACAAAATAAGATAATCATTTACCTTCTAAAATGACATCATGCACATATGTAAACCACTTCAACATACATATAGAACACATAGCAAGCAAGAAACATACAAAATGGACACTTAGCCATTTCTAAAGGTATAAACTAACCTGCTCAAATCATGGTTGTCACAGTATCCCCTCCTTATGGAAATCTCGTCCCGAGATTTAACTAGTTGGTTCAACAGCACGATCAACAAATAACTGAGGATACTTAGACTTCATATAGTCTTCGCGTTCCCAAGTGAACTCGGGACCACGCTTTGAATTCCAACGAACTTTCACAAGTGGTATTCTACTACGTTTCAATCTCTTAACCTCACGATCCATAATTTCTACAGGTTCCTCAACAAAACGTAAAGTCTTGTCGATTTTGATTTCATTCAATGGCACATGCAAATTAGCATGGGTTTTTCAAATAGAGAGACTGCACAGATTGGTTTTGTGACTACAATCAATTAAAGCAACTTTAACCCACGCAAGCTAATTAAACAAAATATAAACGAGAAGCGGTATCGGAGAAAATATAAGAAAACTGTATTAACCATATATTAATTCGATTAAGAAAGTTGGTTTTGTTTATTAAGTGCAATGATTTCTTCTCTCATAGGTGGCATATTATTTTATAAGACTTAGGCGTTGCATCATCCTAAAGACCTAGACACATTTAATTTCTGTCATAATTAAAGCATATGCAAAAAGCAACCTTATTTGCTGATTAAAATCTATCTAGGGATTAAAGTAATGGTGATCTTGTTAAAAAAACCCTTGTCTCATAAGAGACTTTATCCACTTACCGCTTAATGGTAAATTTCTACACTTATATGCCACTTGTCCAACTATCCAATAGAATCAGAACGTTATTTGCTGAATTATCTAGGTGTTTACCACTGCGAGTCAACAAACACGATCACCAAGCATTGGCAATATCTAATTAACTATTAAGCCCGAAGGTATCTTAACCAGACATAGAAGACAATTTTTTGTAGATCCTTATGATTGTAGATGTATTAAAATTAACTATATGGAGAAGCTATCCTAATCTCTAGATTTACTTGAGTCTGTATCACTAGATCCGGTTGAATGATAGGTCGCATACAAAAGCGCGTAAACAAGTATAAATTGATAAACATAAACAAGCATTCAACGATAAATCAAGAAATCGGGATAAACAAATACCAAACATTCAGATCTTCTTAATAATGGCTAATACCCAAAGGTAATAACCTTCAAACGTCATAATAAATACAAGAGCAATTATTTAGCCAAGGTAAACTAATCGAGTTAACGAATGATACCAAAACTAAACGATTACTAAAGTATATGGAATTACACGTTGTCTCCTATGGAATTGATAACGTTGCTCGACCTCTTTTGCTCTTTTTCTCCTCTGAAAATTGACTTTTATGGTTTAGGTATCAAGAATATGATTTAGCAAACTTAAAACTCATTTTTGTGTTTTCTATTTATAAGGTTTGAAAGTCGGTTCGATACAGCGTATCCAAGGATTGGATACGGCGTATTGGGGATTTCTTAGAGTAGGGACCACGCTTGATATCTTTTAGAATATTCACATACTATATCTTGAATACGGCGTATTGAGTCTCTCTGGATACGGCGTATTGAACTTTACTCCTTTGTGGTCTTTGGTGAGTGCAGGCATGGATACGCCGTATCTTCCTTGATGGATGGTATGTGCTTAATTACACATACCTTTTACCTTTAAAAACGAGCTAGAATAACCAAAAACGGACTTAAAATGCCAAATATATGCTTGTTTTGCTAATTGTATTGTGCAGGAACGGATAACTAAGAAAAGGACGAAAAACAAAGCCAAAACGACAAAACCGGACTCGGAATGGAAAAGACTGTGAAAGACAAAGCCAAATCAAAGCCGAAAGGTCAATCAAGTCAAAAAGTCAACAGAAAAGTCAACTGGTCAAAGCCAAAGTCAACCCAAGTCAACCCCGACAAATCCAAAAGTCAACAATTGAAGAAATATAAGTTTGAGGAAATGGGTCATTGTTTGAGGGGGAGAAAATGTCAAATATCTTCTTTGTAAAAAATGCTTTAAAAGGAAAAAGGTTTTTTAAACCAAACGAATATCCATTTTTAAGGAAAGTTAATTAAGTTTAGCTTATGTGTGCCTTATATGTTATGTGTTTATGCCTTTAGGGAGTAAATGTGTGAATTTAAATGGTTAGGTATGCTAGTTAAAACATTAAGGACTAAGTGTGCCAATGGTTAAAACTTAAAATGCCTAATACAACTTATATTTACAAATTCAAAGGTGTATGCAACTTGAGGGGTGTGAATGTGAAAAAAACTAAATTGGTTTTATATCACCCCACCCCACCCCGTTCCTTTACATACACACACACTCACTTGAACTTATTTTCCCTCTCTCAAAACCATTTTCGAATCGTCATCTCCTTATTCACCATTTCCAGCCATTTTCATAACTAAGGTACAACATGAAAAATGTTTTCTATCACCAAATCTACATATGTCTCAAAGGAATTGGTTTTTCATCCACTCTTGATCTCGAAATCCCTAATTCTTAAATTAGGTTTATTGAAAATCAAAATGGTTAAAACTCTAAATTAGTTGAGGGGTTTTGTAGCTTTAGGTGTGTATAGCACTCAGTTAAAATAGTTTTGAATGTGGTTATCATTTTCTTAGGTTTTGATTGATTGTATGTTCGAAAATTTGGGTTTTTGTGTTTTGATGTATAAACTTTGTGGGTTTTTGTGTAATGGAATCAAGTTTTCCTATTCTATAATGAGTTTGAATGTTCTAAACACAAACCCAATGTTAAGTAAAAATAATTAATGTATGCATTTCGTTGTATGTTTAATAAATTACCGCTTTGGTAAATTGTATCAATCTTGGTTCAATCTGTGGTGATTTCTCTGATTCTATACTTACATGTTGTGCTTATATGATAAAAATGACAAATGATGCACTCTTGAAGTAAAAATCATGTTTGTGAAATTTAGTGTGAACCGATCTATCAGTTTCCTTAGAAACCGAACTACTAGTTTTCCTTTCTTGAACCAACTAACTAAGTATTTTCTTTAAGAAACCTAACTACTTGTTTCCCTTGTGAACCGACTACCAGTTTTTCTTTAGGAACCAAACTACTAGTTTCTTTTGGAACCAAACTACTAGTTTTCTTTTGGAACCGAACTACTAGTTTTTTTTGGGAACCAAACTACTAGTTTTCTTTAGGAACCGAACTACTTGTTTTTTTTAAGAACCAAACCACTTTTTTTTCTTTAAAGAGCTGATCTACTCATATTCCTCTAAGAACCGATCTATTAGTTTGCTTAAGGAACCGATCTACTAGTTTTTTTGGAACCGATCTATTGAGCCTCTTAAGGAACCGATCTATTGAATCTATTAAGGAGCCGATCTATTGGTGATTAGAAAACAGTTTAACCTTCAAAGACTCGCACCAAAAACACTTAAGATCAAAATTTCCAAATTAAAAGGCGATTTAAAACCTGACTTAGAGAGCTAATTAAAATTGGTTAATTCTGCACTCTAATCAAGTTAAAGTGGCTTAATTTCAAGGTAAAACAAGGATAACTAAAATAAGGCTTAGGATATCAAAAGGACATTTAATTATTAGAACGTACACGAATCCAAATGATCAAAAACAAGTTTCCTAAATACCTTAAATCATTATGGTCAGTCAAGTTGCAATTAAAGGAATGGATCTTAAAAAGTGCTAAAAGTCTTAGAGTGCCCAATCCTTAAGAAAGTTTTGCATCATGCAACAACTTCAAGTGCTCACTTGAAAGGTCTCTATTATGTATTATATAATTGGTTATACATAAACAGTATTGATCCTTTCTTAGCAAAATCATAGATACCACAAAAGCTCAGCAAATTGCTTTGGATGATGCTCTAGTCGCTCCTGCTAACCGTCTTAAGATTGGAAAATGCAATCAACGACTAAGCTTCACTCTCAAATCCAATGAACCTACTATTTATGTAAAACCTAAAAATCTCAATAAGAGTAAAATGACCAAAATGCCCCTAATGAAAGAAAAATGCATAAAAGCTTAAATAAATTCATTTAAGTGTTAGAAATTATGAAAATACAATATATGGCAATTATGAAAATTTATGTAAGAATAAATAACTTATTTATTACAAGAAAAATAATTAATAATTGTATTTATATATAATTATGCCAATTAATTAATATTTATATAAGTATAACATTACAAATTAAATAAGATAAATTAGGATAATGGCAAAAATAAATAATTGTAAAATTAGAAAACAGATTTTAGTCTTTTAAAAGCCCAATAAATTATCGGCCTTAAATACCTAATAATATTCCTTAAGCATTTTAAATTTGTAAAACTCTAAACTACAAACCACTCGAAACCCAAAAAACCAAAAGTGAAGCACAAGAGATATTTTTTTTTTTTTTTTTTTTTTTTTTTTTTTTTTTTTTTTTTTTTTTTTTTTTTTTTTTTATTTTTTTTTTTTTTTTTTATTTATTTTTTTTTTTTTTTTTTTTTTTTTTTTTTTTATTTATTTTTTTTTTTTTTTTTTTTTTTTTTTTTTTTTTTTTTTTTTTTTTTTTTTTTTTATTTTTATTTTTTGTTTATTATTTTTTTTTTTTTTTTTTTTTTTTTTTTTTTTTTTTTTTATTTTTTTTTTTTTTTTGTTTTCTATTTTTTTTTTTTTTTTTCCAAGGCTTGTACGATTTTCTTGGGGGATTTGAAGGTCAAGGAGTGTGGGAAAAAATAGTGGGAAGATTTATAAGGTTTGTTCGATTTTGGTATTGGTTTTTGTGTATGAATAAGCCAACCGTGTTCATAAATTCATAAAATCAATAAGAATCATCCAAAAGTATTTATAACAACTCACTTTCATCCTTAAGTTCGATCTGTGCATAAGAAAAAATTCCATTGCATTTTATTTTGATTTTATAAATCAAATCATATTCGAAACCCTAATTTTTAGTTAATTATGAAATCGGCTTAAAAACTATTTGTACATCCGATTTTATATTTTTCTAGGGTTTCTTATATCTCATATAACTCAGATAAAATGTTGGAAAAATTTATAAATGATTCGAATAATTATTGGAGATTTATTTGTGTTTACCGATTTCGAAAATAAAGAGAAAAGGAAGAAATAATTGAAAAACGAATTAGGGTTGGGGTTTTTATATTTTTCCCAGGTCCAATACAGCAATGAATTATAAAAATTGTGTAATTATTGGGGAAAAATTCAATTAGGGTTTTAGTGATTTAATTGTTACCCGATTTGCTAATTAAAAGTATAAGGACTTGTTTTGTAATTTCTGAAACTATGGGGTCTGTTTTAGGCATGTTATTATATTTGTTATGACCTGAGAAAAATAAGTTG
The DNA here is from genome assembly GCA_026074375.1 of Tanacetum coccineum. Taxonomy (NCBI): domain Eukaryota; kingdom Viridiplantae; phylum Streptophyta; class Magnoliopsida; order Asterales; family Asteraceae; genus Tanacetum; species Tanacetum coccineum. The sequence continues at coordinate 11,829 of BQNB010022006.1, read as the reverse complement.
GGGGGTAGAAAATGTCATTTTGATATTATTTATGTAAACCTTACTATTTATAGAAACCTGCTATTTATAGAAACATGCTATTTATGGAAACTTACTATATATAGAAACCTGCTATTTTTGGAAAGTCTATTTTTAGAAAGTCTATTTTTGGAAAGTTTAATTATGGAAACTTATTAAATCAGGAAAGTTATCATTTATGGAAAGTTAATTAAGGAAAGTCTATTTTTGGAAAGTCTATTTTTAGAAAGCTGCTATTTTTGGAAAGTACCCAATATAACAAGAATACTAATCATGAAACATACTAATCATGGAATATGTTAATCATGGAACGTACTAATCAAGGAATCATGCTAATTATAGAAAGTTACTAAAAATAGAAAGTTACTAAAAATAGAAAGTTACTAAAAATAGAAAGTTACTAAAAATAGAAAGTTACAAAAAAATGGAAAGTAACCTTAATCATGAACAAGTAACTTATATATGTCCTTTAACATGTAGATCGCATTAAGCAGGAGTAGCTTCCATCTTCTTATCCATCTCTTTCCGTTACTGCTGGACATAAGGTACGGATATTCCGTCCTTTCAGTAAGGACATTCTTTCTTTTCATGATTCATCCCCAGAACTGCTATGCTTCCCCATTTTATGTCTTTTGCCATGATCCTTTACATGTTTGATTTCATGACTTATTCTATTGCCCGAGCTATATATACGCATGACCATGATTTACATGACTTACCACCTAGTCATGGAGGTACCATGACCGTGACACATGAGGCACCTGTGTCACGACTCTTTCGCGTTGAGAGTGATTTCACGCGGCTCCCATTTCAATGTTTACCCAGATTAATATTTTACATGTTTGGGCCATAAATTATTCATGGCGTAGGGTGCATCCTAGTTTACATGTTTACACGTTCATAGGTGATTGTTGTGTGTGTGCTCTACATCCCATCATATTGGAGCTGATCCCATCCCCCCTATATTAATAATAAGAGTCACCGCCCTCTATTACAAGGTTGAGGCAAGCTCCCTCTATTAAAATGCATGTATTCACGACATTATTAATATGACATGTATGATTAATATGAGCTCGTGGGCATTCCATTATTATTTATTTTATACTATCCACGATATCTCAATTACATCTTTGACTTCAACGTTACCAATTGTTTTACAATGTTTATTTCCTATTCCTGCATGACGTATTCTCCAGTTTCCATTACACTCATGATCTTTTCCGTGCTTGCGAGTTATACTTATTATCCAGGAATCATATACTTTGGCAAGTGTTGCTTAATTACACATACCTTTTACCTTTAAAAACGAGCTAAAATAACCAAAAACGGACTTAAAATGCCAAATAATATGCTTGTTTTGCTAATTGTATTGTGGCGGAACCGATATCTAAGAAAAAGGAACAAAAACAAAGCCAAAACGACAAAACCGGACTCGGAATGGAAAAGACTGTGAAAGACAAAGCCAAATCGAAGCCGAAAAGTCAATCAAGTCAAAAAGTCAACAGAAAAGTCAACCTGGGTCAAAGACTCTCAAAGTCAAACAACCCAAGTCAACCCACTCCGATGCCAAAAGTCCCAAAGAAAATAATAAGTTTTAGGGACTGAAATTGTAAACCCTAAACTTTATTTATAAGAGAAACGAGGAGAAAAGAAAGAAGGCCAAACTGTCATTTTTGCAAAGATATACTCCAAGGACTTGTTCTGCCAAGTCCAAAGAGTTGTATCCACCAAGGACGAGTGGTGCAAAAGGTGTTATAACCTTTGGGGACTATTTCTGCCAAGTCCCCAAAAGTTATAACACCACAAGGACCATGGGTGCAATAAAACATATAATTATGAGGGACCATTAGTGCCATTTACCCAAACCCGCACCCTGTCACCTTCTTTTTATAAACCCGCTTTTCCCGCCTTTTTCCCCCACAAGCAAACTCACGGGTTTGCCTTCAACCTTTTACCCTGTAACCTCAATTCTCCCATGGACAAACCCTTCCCCCCTCCTCCACTAAAACTTTCCCAACTATAGGATTGCCAAGTTGGCAATCCCACAACTCCCCAAGGCTTGTTCGACGGTCAAGATTGAGTTTGGTTTTCCTCTCACCAAACTAACACAACAAACACACAACAAAGAAGCTTCCTAGCTTATAAAAGAAGAAGAAGACAGAGGTTCAAGGGTAGTTAGTTTTTAGTTTAATTTTCAGCTTGTAATTTTCGTTATTTTTAAGCATTTTTCTCTTAAAAATATTAAAATTCACTTAGCAGGTACTCTTCTATTCCACAGCTTTGTACTTCACATATTGAGTAATCACATTCCAGTTTTCTAAGCTTCTTGTTACTTTGATTTCCCATTTTAAGCTGTTTTACCTAAATAAGCTCTCAATAAGCTCATTAGAGCTTATTCTTGTTAATAAGCTCAAATTCAGTTTAAAACTTGTTAAAAGCTCTTAAATACTGTTTTCAGTTGAATTTAGTTCATAAATGTTCAATTGAGTTTGATTTTGGAAGCTTATGAAGAAATAAGCTAATATTAGCTTATTGAGCTTTTAGCTCAGGGAATAGAGGCAAGGTGCCATTAGGTTTCAAGTTTTTAAGCCACTCACTCAGATAGAGTGGCTTGGTTCTGAGACAACACAATTTCAGGTTTTACTTTCTCAATTTCAATTTAGCATTTATAGCTTATTACAAATTGCTTTTTCTTATGAATTCTAATGTCTATTCCTGTTTCATTTAGCTTAGTTAGGTTATAAATGTGTTAGTTTTAAGCTGTCTTAGTTAAAATCTCATCTAGATTTCATTCCTTCAATTCTGTCATAGTAGTAGTTTAAGCTAGTAGAGTAAGTAGCTTTTATTCACTAATAAGCTGTAGGTCTTAAAGTTCAAATAGCTTAACTAGGTCATTTTGAGTACAAGTGGATAAAAAGTTTTTAAAGTTTTAGAGTTTAATTAGATTTTAAGCTCTCTTTAGTTTTGACAGCATTAGTTAAGGGGTGTTTGGATTTAGCCTTATTTGACTCAATAAGTACAACCCTAGTTTGTCAATTCTTTTCTTAGCAGAGTTTAGGTTATATAATAAGGATTTAAACAGTTTTTAGAAGTTAGAGTTTAGTTTTACAAAGGTTAGAGTGTTAAAACTTTGCATTTGCACCAGGGGAATTTTGACAGCAAAGAAGTTTTAGCTTTAAGTAAATCATAGCATGTTAGTATTCAAGTTCAGCTAATGTAAGTTTAAAGACATTTAGGAAGTGAGTTTAAAGAAGCTTTTACCTTGGGAATCTTAGCTTGCACTTTAGAGTTTTGTCAAATGCATCATTAATCTCAGCTTTGAACCTGGAACCATGCACTTTTTAGTTGACAATATTCTTATTAAAATTGTTTCACAAAATGTAGCTTAAATTATTTTTCCTCTAGATATCTTGATATAATACATCTAAGCTACAAGTAGAATCTTTTGTATTGCATTATCATCAAGAAATAAGGCCTGGAATAAGCAAAACCTTACTAGACTCCTAAAACCCTTTGTTTCTGTAACAGGAAATGAAAGCTTAATTTTTCAGCCTATCTAGTTGTCTAAAGTAGAAGTTGTCTTTATTAAAGTTGTTAAGAATAAGCTCCTTTACAAGTTTGTAGTTTTGAGTTTTTGCTGAAAATTATTTTTTTAATAAGCCAAAAATAACCAAAGTTCGGCCAAGGTCTGTTTTGTACATTGTCCATAGTTTTGGGTTACCCGTTTTCATACAAGTGTAAATTCACTATAGTTAGCCCGCCTACCCTTTAGTTTCGTTTCTTACACTTTCTACCCTAGACTTTTAGGAAAAATAAAAAAGGGGGAAAGACAAGAGGTCCGGGTGAGCAAGACGATGATTCGAACCCGTGACCTCTGATACAAACCCCCTATATAACACACTCTTAACCACAGCGCCCTTGGTCCTATTTCGTTAAAGACCTCAAGGGCATGTAGTATTTTAAGGGTGTTTTTAGCTCTAATAAGCTAATACAGTAACACTTATTCGGTCATACTCATATTAGCAAACTTTGTGTTTTTTTATTTTCGTGGGATTGGTCATAGGTCTAGTATTTTTTTGTAAAATTTTCAGAAATTTTCGAAATCATTTAATATTTTTTAAAATATAATTTCGATAAAAGCTTAATTGAAATTCATAAAAATACAAAATTTATCAAAAAAATATTTTGCCTTATTTTAGAAAATTTTCTATTGTCAAATAATTTGTAGGAAATTTTGAAAATTTTTCGAGGGTCATTTTTACAACTTTTTACTTTTCAAAGAACGGTCCGGGTACGGGATTTTGTTTTGACTCGTTTTTGGGTCAAACGAACTCCGTTTTCGGTCTAGTCTTTTTCATTCTTCGTTATTTGTCCCATAGAGTAGTTTAGAAGTGAAAAATACATCGTAGGTTATTTATAAGATTTAGGTTTCCCCCCTTTGTTGCGGATTCGGGCTCCTCCGTTTTCTAGTTTAAATTTTCGTAATTTCTTAGGTTTTTCGTTAAAACGTTTTTGTTCGTTATCAATCTAATTTTGACTTTTTCACCTTCTTCAAACCAAATCCTTTCCTTTAAACTCAAATCTTTCGATTGTAATCGATTTTCCAGTACAAAAGCCTCCGTTGAGGGATAAACGGACCCGGGAATACATTCTATACTACTATCTCTGTTTCATTGATAGTTGTTTTTGGATTATATCAATTTATATTTTATATATATTATATAGTATATATACAGTGTACATCTCACCATCAATTTTTGGCGCCGCTGCCGGGGAGGCTGTGAAACGATTATTGTTACGTTTGTCAGTTTGTGTTTGAATATGTGAATATTTTCTTTTATAAAAAACATAAAAAATACAAAAAATTTTTTCATTTCTTTTATTAGTATAATTATCAGAGAAAAACCAAGAAAAAAAACCAAACATAATAAAACATTGTTCCATAAAAAAAAAAAAAAAATTCACAAATTGGAAGAAAATACCAAAATACAATATTTCTCAAACTGAGGTATAATCATAAAACTACCCAGTGAACTTGATGGTTCCCAACACGAACAATAAGATTTAATAAACTTGCCTTTTTGTATCACTTGCGAGAACGTCACACCTTTGAGAAAGTTAAACAAATTGTAAGAGGGGTATAAGGAGGTTTGTTTCCAACGAACAACGACCCGAAAGGAGAAATAAGCTCGCGCTATCCCTCTCCCTCCGCTCCTTTTGTGAGTTTTTTCTTTCGAAGAGCTACCGAAAAGCTTGCTGATTTATCAGGTAGTAAGTTTTTCTTATCATTTTGGTCCGTTTAAAATAAATTGTGAATTTAATTGGAAAAAACCAAAAATAATCATTTCTTTTTCTTCGTATCAATTTAATTCTTTTCTTTTCCATCTTCATGTTTTAATTCTTATACGTCATTCATTATCGTTTGAAAACCAAATTTACACGCGATTAAAGAATGCTCGTCATGTGGAAGCTTGTACATTCAAACTGTGGTTTGTTCGAAAGGGAGTCTTGAAGACAAATTCTTATTCCTAAACACCCTCGAATTGTGTAAGGTGTGCAAGGTGTGGGAACCCCGGTTGATGGTCCCACGTAAATGCAAGAGATTGTGCTTCTTTTAACGAAAGGAATATTTTGGAAGGTTTTTTACCAACTGTGTGGAAATGAATTTTTCAAAGACTTCCAAGACGCTATCCCTCGAGTCATCCGACGACAATACCAACGTTGTTAATGCTCCTCGAGAGCCAATCGTTGTCAATCAGGACCCCGGTGAAAATTCCTCACCAAGTCCTCTACACATTGACCATTGTTGTCACGAGTGCGGTGATTCGTTAGATGGAATCTTTTGTCGACAATGCACTTGTAAGTCTTGTGGGAAAGGTGCTCATTACGGTTATAATTGCCCTCCGAAAGTTCCGATTATCTCTAATCCGGAATCATGCAAAAATCAAACCATTAATGAGCCCCTACAAAACTTGCAAAGTTTGCAACAACAATGTCTGTTTCGTACATGCCAAAAATGTGGTTGCAATGAATACGATGGAGTTTGTTTTTATTGTAAAGTTGGAAATGGAACACAAATCAATGTTTCAACTCCGTACTCTTCTAACGATTCTCCAAGTGTTGCAAACCATCCTCCACAATCCCAATACGTACCATACTCTCGTGAGTTATGTGGGAACGATTCTCATTACGGTTACGATTGTCCACCTCAAGTCCCGTTTGTCTACAATCAGGACCCATGTTTCAATCAAAAACATTATTATTTTCCCACAAACATCACCCGATTTCCACAGACAATATTCTTTGTTGTGAAAATTGCGGGGGCCCTCATGAAACCTACCAATGTCAACCAATGAATGAAGACTATTATCATGAGCAAAATTCTTGCTATGATTCTAATTCTTTTGGTTTTGACCAATTTCAACCCCCGCAATATACCGTCAATCATCCTATCTTCAATACTCAAAATGATCTTCTCAATTCTCAATATGAGTCTTTAAACAAGCTTATGGAGCAAATGACAACCATACATGATTTGGTTGGTCAAGTTATGCAAAAGAAGGAAGAAGAAAAGCGAATTGCGGAAGATCAAGCGGCTAAAGATCGATATTGGAAGATTCCCATTTGCTATGATGATGACGAAGACGATACCATTGCAATCACACCCGTTTTACCAATCAAGGAACCCGATAACTCTCTAAGTATGGGGGACGAGCATCTTGACACTGTTCCGGCAACGGAATCGGACGAAGTAATAAAGTCTAGTGTTGAGAACCTTGTCCCAATCCCAAGTGAGTCCGAGGGTATTCCCGACAAAATGTGTGATGTGCCTCTTTGTGAAAATACCACCCCTCTTAATGCTCTCAATGAACATTCTGAGATTGTTGTCGATTCTAACAATGATTCTACTTCGAGTGATGACGATTCTCCCTACGGTGAGGATATCGATTATGTCGATGCATCACCTCCCGATGCTGAGATCGTCAGCTTAGAGGTGGTGGAGATTGTTGTCCCGGAAGCTGAAAGGATTGATGATGATATTCTTTTAACAATCAAAGACGATATCCTTCGTGAAAAATTGTTGAATGTCAATCTTCTTATTGCTAAGATCGATGCATTAAGAGATAATCCCACTCCATCTTCCGATGTTGTGATCAAGTCTACCTCCACATTTCCTAATCTTTTCTTGGAGGAGACTAACACCTTTGATAATTCT
>BQNB010022005.1:52403-63534 GCA_026074375.1 Tanacetum coccineum | reverse complement strand
ATCTCACTACTTTCTCTCACTAAAATGGCTATCATGTGGTTTGACTCACCAAGACCACCGGATCATAGTTTTCGTGTATTTTTCAAAATGTCCATACCACATATGTTAACACATCATTTTCAAGAACAACATATCACAAACAAAGATATCTTATAATCTGGAAACAGATACAAAACCACATCAAGAAACAATCAAAACTTTTTTACAATTTAACACAAAATGTAATCAGATACATAGCATTGAACACCTTCGGGCAAATTAAACTAAGTTGTTATCCCTATATATGTAATAAACTAACCATAGAGTGTGTATCTACAAACTTTCAGTCTAATATTCTAAGACAATGGAGAGTGGTTCTTATTTCCTGCATACACAACTCACACAACATACACATTAGTACACTTACGGGAAGGGTACTCAATCATCAATTAAAGCATAGTAGTTAGACATTATGTTACTAAACTATAAAACTAATTACCACGTAAATTTAAACTTAGAGGTTATATATTACTATATTTTGGTTTATTGCAGACTCTGTAACGCAACTGATATTTGGAGAAAACGCTAGTGGATCATGCATTTCGATTATAGGTCACCGTATGATCAACCGTATGTTATAATCAGTTCTATTGAGCATCAACGACACGAGCATGATTCGCCACTACTGCTCAAAAATCGGGTTAAGAGAAACCCTCATCATGACCCATTTATTTAAAATATAACGGTCTCACAAAATTGTTTTTGGCCCACCACTAAGTATCAAGACTGAAATAAATTTAATACCCAGGTTTTGTTGTAATGAAAATCTCCAGACCGGTTCTTAAAGAAATAACACGTCTCTATTACACTTAAAATAGACCGGTACTGATTTTGAAACCCGGTCTATGTTCACTATTTAGAAGCAGGCCTGTCTTTAACCAGAACCCAGTCTTAATTCCAAAAAAAATAAGCGGGACTTTTTCACTCTTAAATTTTTTGAAAGCTTTTGAATCTTAAATGTTTTTATTAACTCAATAACTTTTTCTCTTTCAATTTTGAAGCTGCCTTTCTGCGTTTCCCCAACACACACATATGCATACCCAAACCCATACCCCGTCACTTCTCCCACTGACACCACCGTCCATCAACCGTGGCACATCTCTGCCACCACCGCTATATATCTATACCAAAGGTTTGTTAAATCTGTGTTTTGTAATTGTGGTAATTACTATTTATATTGGAAAATTGATATATTTATTTTTCTCAAGATCAGTTAACTGCTTCTTGAATTAGTATTTTGTCGAAATGATATTCAAGATATGTGATTGTATTAGAGTTAGTTTGGAAGCTGATTCATTGGAAGCTTAGTTCATGTAGTTTAAGCTTGCATAGAAGGTGTTTGATGAAATGCTTCATTTTGTTTATACGTTTTTTGTTGTTGTTGTTGTTGCCACATACAGAGGTTGCTTATTAGTTAAGATAATGGATGCTTTAAACCGAGGAATTTATATTATTATTGTCTGCTTTTTATCCTTAAACAAGTATGCCTTAGAATATTGAATGTGAGCTTAACACGTAAAAGCTTTCATTGTTTAATCTGTTCTGTTTCTCAAATGCTCAAAGAAGGTTTAATATTAGTATTTTTTGTGTTGCGTGTTGGTGACTTGTTTAGCTTGGTATTCTTATGGATTTGTATGAGTAGCTCTTGATATTGACCATCGCTTGCGAACACATAGTATCTTAGTTACCTTCACAGGATATGACTCCTATTAGAATGGAAGATGGAGGTTGAAGTTTTGGCTGATTGAATTGAGCTCGAAAGCAAAAAAAAATGGAAGATGGAGGTTGAAGTTTTGGCTGATTGAATTGAGCTCGAAAGCAAAAAAATTACCATGTAAACCTTTGTTTTCTGCAAGAAAAATAACTCTAGAACTGGTTATTTAAACTTCTTATATATTACTGTATTATATAGGGGTTTCCGCTTTCTTATTCAAACGGCTAATAGTATAAATGATTTCGGATATATATGATTCTTATTGTAATGCGAATATGAATCCCAAGATGTGTTTGACAAAACTTTGGGGCGAATTGAAACTGTTTTGTGTCGGATCTAAAGTTCAAGTTCCTTGCTAAATCACCTTCTCTGTTGTTTCTAGTACTTACACATTAGGAGTAGAGAAGCAAGTATAATTATATATATAAGACGTGGAACTACTTATGATTTGTAAAGTTACTGGTGGTACCACATTTTACTTAACTAAACATTTTGAAGCATTCGACAGGCACTAATCGAAGATGGTCGATAAAGATCACCAATTGAGAGGATTTTTTGCTGGGGCTAATCTTTCTATGCCATACGGTGCTAATCTATAGCTATTGGTTTTACCTCAGGTCATATTTATATTGATTTCCTGTTTGTTTCTCTCATGTTTTAAAGTTATCAATTTTCATTTTAAATAGTAAGTTTTTTGTGGCTATATCATTCACTAAAATTTTAACTTTATACACTTGTGCAAAACTTTCCTTCTATGAATTTCTCAGAATGAAGAGAATGTTCTGCCTTAAGAAGCCTGCAATAACTCAGATCACTGGCTACAAGTCTACCACCTACTTAAATACACTGTAACTTGTTTACTCGAAGTTTTTTAGCTAGAAGCTTACTCATATATAGCGATACATTTCATTTTTGAGGTGACTGAGGGGGGAGGGGGGGGGGGAGTAAGGGGGGGGGGGTGAGGGGAGGGGATGGGATTGGTGGGGGGGGGGGATATGGGGAATGGGGTGGGGGAAAAAAATGGGGCGGATGAATTAAACATGTATACATTTGAATGATGTATTTTTGGTTTTCTAGAAATCGATATTACTGAAATGCATGATTGTTTTGGATTGCTTATATTGAAGCTGCTGGATTGCTTAATGAATACACTAATATTTCAGTCTAATATTCTAAGACAATGGAGAGTGGTTCTTATTTCCTGCATACACAACTCACACAACATACACATTAGTACTTACGGGAAGGGTACTCAATCATCAATTAAAGCATAGTCAGTACAGCCATTATCGTTACTAAACTATAAAACTAATTACCACGTAAATTTAAACTTAGAGGTTATATATTACTATATTTTGGTTTATTGCAGACTCTGTAACGCAACTGATATTTGGAGAAAACGCTAGTGGATCATGCAATTGTATTAGTTCACCCGTATGATCAACCGTATGTTCATAATCAGTTCTATTGAGGCATCAACGACACGAGCATGATTCGCAACAATATAATCCAGATTTAAAACAATCACAATAACTGCACATATTTATCACCATTACATAATCAGTAACACATACCTTTAATTAATCCAAAAAAGAAGCCGGATATTTATATGGCGTGCGCGAATGGTGAATACGAATGAATAATATTAGGGTTTATTGATGAATATAGGATGATGAATAAAAGATATTATTATGTTTTTCTTTTGGTTAGAATTATCAATATATTTACCAAATTTAGTTGTTATTTTTGTATATATATAATGATGACATGGCATCCATGATGATGTGGCATTATGACGTGGATTAAAAATTGTCAAATGCCTCCTGTTATATATGTCTCATGTTATATATAATGTAGAGATATACGGCATCCGTTCTATGATGTATGGTTATATATATATATAACTCGGTATTCGCACCTCGCGAAGAGTTTAATTTCTTTAAGCATTTAATGCGATATAATGAAATCATCCTAATATATGATGAGCATAATTTCACATACGATAAAAATATGTATATGATGATTACTAATATAAGTATTTCTTTTCTTTGTAGTATCATGGGCGAACCCTTGTCACCTGACCGTGTGTTCGATTTCCCGATGGATGAGCCGGAGCCACAATACGCGTATGACTTCTTTGCGCCTGGACCGCTGCCCGGTTATGCCGGTAACCCAAACAACACGAACGGGTGGATTGAGGCAGATGTGCCATTGTTAGGAGAGCTGGGCGAGATAGGCGAGCCTTTAGGAGCTGAGGTAGACGAGCCGATGGTTGACCCGGTGGTCAATAAGTTAGTAGGGCCGATAGTTGAGGTAGAGGAGCAGATAGTTTCCCCAGTAATGGACATGAAGGGGGACTTAGCCATGCTATTTAGAGTCGAGGAAGGCTCTAGTGATGATGACTTTGAGGGACCCGAAGGCAATGAGAAGGTTTGGGAGGAGGACGAGGAGTAGTTGATGGCACCCGTCACGCCGCCTTCGATGCCAGCTATGCCTCCACCAAGCACTTACGAGGTAGGAGGTTTATCTACCGCTACTGCTGAGGGTTACCCTCTTAGACACATGGAGTTCATGTGCCTCCGTCAGTCATCGAGGTTTTATGTACCCGCATAGGTAATCTGGAGCATGGTCATGGGCTGCTAGTGAAGAAAGTGATCAATGTGAGCGATGCTGAGGTGACTAATAGCATTGCTATCGGGGAGATTCATCTGAGGGTTTATGTTGTAGAGGGACATGTACAGGTTATGGCATCTCAGATGGCCCAGGTGGTGAGCGGACTAGAGCAGGTCGGGGCTCATGTGGAGCAGGGTCAGTAGGATGCGACCTACGGGATTGAGTCAGCAGGTACAGACTCTTCAGGCCGCCGTACAGCATAAAGATGAGCAGATTCAGTAGCTACAGACCTTGGTAGCCGGGATGAGTAGTCGCAAGAGTACTTCGATGCAGTGCATACTTGGATTGGACAGACGCCTCGCTGACATAGAGATGAGACCACCGGGACCTCAGTAGTCTTATTGGTTGTTTATTTTGATTTTGTTAGATTATGACCATTTTGTATAGTTCACTAAACTGCTAGTGCCAGTTAATTCAGAGTGAGGTCACGCTGTCGGGTGTATTTTGTTTTTGTAAACACCGCAGCCTTTCGGATATTTATGTAGGATCTGGTAGTAGACACTTAGAAATCATTATGATTGGATGTACTGGTCTTGGAACCGAAGATTGTAATTCTTGGGGGAATTTTGGTTGTATGTGTATCACCCCTATTATTATTATTATGGTTATGGAAGATTATGGTTATTCTTGGTTATGAGTTTTGTATGATTGTTGATGTTGTTGTCCTTGAGTGATCTTGTTACTAGACTGACTTGACCCCGAGTGTTGAATGATTCCAGTTGGCGAATCCTTCGCACGTGTATGTTACTTGTTTACATAGTCCATGAGTGGGTATTACTTTTGATACTTGCCGAAACCCGTTGACCAAACTATATTAAATGATGTTTTGAAGATTGATGGTTTTTAAAACTGTGGACCGCTATAACGAATTCGTGCGTGTGATTAACGAATGTCGTGATGTAAAAAGTGTATTGAAATTTTTTGGGATTGCTTTTCAAAAAGTACTTCCAAACAGCCTAAATTTTATAAAAATGAAAAATTGGATAGAGACAGGTTTTTATCACTATAACCGGTCCATATTATGTTTTCAAGACGTGTTTATAATTAGAAACTGGTCTCAAAAACCAAATGTAGACCGGTTCATTAACCGGTCTCAATTTGCTTGTGAACCGGTCTCGAAAACCAAATGTAGACCGGTTTATAAACCGGTCTCAGTTTAATTTCACATGGAGAGCCCCCCTCATATAGACCGAACCATAAACCGGTCTCGATTTGCTTGTGAACGGGTCTCAAAAGTACTTTTTGTAGTAGTGGCAACAGTATAATCCAGATTTAAAACAATCACAATAACTGCACATATTTATCACCATTACATAATCAGTAACACATACCTTTAATTAATCCAAAAAAGAAGCCGGATATTTATATGGCGTGCGCGAATGGTGAATACGAATGAATAATATTAGGGTTTATTGATGAATATAGGATGATGAATAAAAGATATTATTATGTTTTTCTTTTGGTTAGAATTATCAATATATTTACCAAATTTAGTTGTTATTTTTGTATATATATAATGATGACATGGCATCCATGATGATGTTGCATTATGACGTGGATTAAAAATTGTCAAATGCCTCATGTTATATATGTCTCCTGTTATATATAATGTAGAGATATACGGCATCCGTTCTATGATGTATGGTTATATATATATATATAACTCGGTATTCGCACCTCGCGAAGAGTTTAATTTCTTAAAGCATTTAAAGCATTTAATGCGATATAATGAAACCATCCTAATTTCACATACGATAAAAATATGTATATGATGATTACTAATATAAGTATTTCTTTTCTATGTAGTATCATGGGCGAACCCTTGTCACCTGACCGTGTTTTCGATTTCCCGATGAATGAGCCGGAGCCACAACATGTGTATGACTTCTTTGAGCCTGGACCGCTGCCAAGTTATGCCGGTAACCCAAAACAACATAAACGGGTGGATTGAGGCAGATGTGCCATTGTTAGGAGAGCTGGGCGAGATGGGCGAGCCTCTAGGAGCTGAGGTAGACAAGTCGCTAGTTGACCCAGAGATCGACGAGATAGCGGAGCTAATAGTTGAGGTAGAGGAGCAGATGGTCGCCCCAGCGATGGACATGGAGGAGGACCTAGCGGTACTATTTGGTGATGACGACGACTCTGGTGATGATGACTCTGAGGGACCCGAGGGAGATGAGGAGGTTTGGGAGATGGACGAGGAGTGGTTGATAGCACCCGTCACACCACCTCCGATGACAGTTATGCCCCCACCGAGTACTTACGAGGTAGGAGGTTCATCTACCACTGCTGTTGAGGGACATTCTCTTACCCTCTTAGCACATGGAGTTCCTGTGCCTCCGTCAGTCATCGAGGTTTTATGTACCCGCATAGGTAATCTGGAGCATGGTCATGGGCTGCTAGTGAAAGGAAAGTGATCCAATTGTGGCGATGCTGGGGTGACTATATTCATTGCTATTGGGGAGTTTCTCTCTCTAGCGGTTTAGGATGTAGAGGGACATTTACAGGGTTATGGATACTATGTTGGCCCAGGTGGTGAAACGGACTAGAGCAGGTCGGGCTCTTGCTGGAGCAGGGTCAGTTGGATGCGACCCAGAGGGATGAGACGATTGCGGGATTGAGTCAGCAGGCCGTACAACATAGAGATGAGCAGATTCAGTAGCTACAGACCTTGGTAGCTGGGATGAGTAGCCGCAAGAGTACTTCGATGCAGTGCATACTTGGATTGGACAGACGCCTCGCTGACATAGAGATGAGACCACCGGGACCTCAGTAGTCTTATTGGTTGTTTATTTTGATTTTGTTACGTTGCACTGACCATTTTGTATAGTTCACTAAACTGCTAGTGCCAGTTAATTTCAGATATCTTAGATATTCTTGTATTAGAGGTTTAGACACCATTGTGATTGGATGGACCGGTCTTGGAACCGAAGATTGTAATTCTTGGGAGAATTTTGGTTGTATGTGTATCACCCCCATTATTATTATTATTACTATTATGGTTATGGAAGATTATGGTTATTCTCGGTTATGGAGTTTGGTGTGATTGTTGATGCTGTTGCCCTTGAGTATCTTGATAACTAGTTCTATCACAACCGTTAATTTTCATTCAATTTAACTCATTGCAATTATTCATATATTAATTTAGATGCACTGTAATATCCATCTATTATATAATATATATATATATATTTATATTTATATATATTATTTATATATATATATATACTATATTTAAATTTATATATTATATATCAATCACATTTCTACAGGAAATTCTTGTTTATCTCATTATGCTTATAATTGCATCTCCTAATAGTTTAACGAGATCACGCAACTCTACAAAATTTATTATTAATCTATGTTTTTATCATGTAAACATCAATATGTCAAGTATATTTCTTTATATCATTTTTACCAGCGGCATTATTCATTTAACGTTTACTTTTCACACAACGATATATCAAACAAGCTTTAAAAGTAAAGTTTGTAATCAAACCTAATTTTTATGTAATGTATAAATATAAAATGAATGCGCAGCCTGTAAAAACATATGTACAAGTGTAAACTGCATAATATTTGAATTCTATTTTCCCTCATGTCATATGTACAAACTCTTTAAGCTTAAGGTACAAGTCATATTGCAAGAAAGTCAATCTTGTTAATTTTACCTCCTTTTGGTCCCTTTGTTGTTTCTTAACAAATCTTTTGAACAAGGGTGTTATACTTTTCCTTATGATGGACTTCTAAATCAATAATTTCATTTACATTATGGATGATTTATCCAGATTACGTTAATTGTTCTATCAAGTTTTTACATTTTTTTACTTTAAACCTAAAACTAACACTTAAACCTTAAAAACTAAGCCCTTGAACCTTAATCCAAAACCCTAAAACTTAATCCTAACACGAATAATAAACCCTAAAAACTATCTTAAAACCTAACCTAATACGAATTAAAAACCTAAAAACCCTTACTCAATAAGCAAAACCAAACCCGTCACCCCTTTTTTCTGTCATTTTAACACATTTAATCAAACTAGACCTCAAGCAAAGAATTATAGCACATCCATGCATTCAACACCATGTCCCAAGCTGCCTACCAAGCACCTCCCATCACCCCCATCCTTGGCCACCAAATATTTTAATGTCACCTCCTTGTCACCCTATGTCCAATCCGAAAACCTCATACCCACCCTTAAACCTTGTTTAGCTATGTCCTAGCTCCGGCGACATGTCGCCGGGGAAACATCACTTTTTATTTTTGATATATTTGTGATATATTAATAAAACTTTATAATTTTTAATAATATTTTCCCCGGCGAAATGTCGCCGGGGAAATATCTTTTTTATGTTTGATATATTTGTGATATATTAATAAAACTTTATAATATTTAATAATACTTTCCCCGGCGACATGTCGCCGGGGAAATATCTTTTTTGATGTTTGATATATTTGTGATATATTAATAAAACTTTATAATTTTTAATAATACTTTCCCCGGCGACATGTCGCCGGGGAAACGTAAGCGGGAAAATTTCCCGCTACGTTTTACGTAGAAATATTTGGTCAAATTTTAACGACCTTATCCCCGGCGACATGTCGCCGGGGAAAAGTTCAGAATACTTTGACTAAATTTTCTACGAGAATTGGTGCCACGTAGGATCTATTTTTGTCGTTTAGTGCATATTCCCCAGCGACATATGTCGCCGGGGAAAAGTCTGTCACCTGTTCTCATATTTCTTGTAGTGATTGATCACGCTAACAAGCTTGTGGATTGAGAGCCTTGTAGTTCCCAAAAGAACAAATTCAGCATCAGCAACATCCTCTGCAATGACGTGAATCGATAGAAAGAAATGTAATAATCTAAACCGTAAAACGGTATTGATGGAAATAATTATAAGAGATCTATCCTCTACATATTCATGGGGACGTTCAACACCACCACTCTCTCCACAAGCACAGTAACTTTTACACACTCAACAATGAATGTTCTTCTAAACCTTGTCTACCCTGGGCTAAAGGTCTATGAAAGCTGATTATACAACAAAAACCAGTACTTGTTACTCTCCTTCAGGAAATTTGGATCTGACAATTTATCTCAAATAGATGAAGAGATAACTAAGGTAAAAACCATACAAATAGTCCATCAAAATTAAAATACAAATAAACCTCAATTTCACTTGGCACCATTCAACGCTTGTTCTTGTTAAGCTACATGTTTTCTATTGTTTACTTGCCTAAAACGGGTCAAAAAGTAACTGCACAGGAACAGCTAAATCAGGTTACAATTATACTAAAACTTAATTCTAATGGATGCAACATATAATTATTCGAGTTCAGAGAAAACAAAATCAAGTTAGTGAGCAGATTTCATCTGATTCTAGGTCGGGTAAGATGCTCGAAACAATCACTGCGTGTATAAATTCATCAAAGCCCTTCATAGTCAGTTGTTGGAGGAATTTCAGTTTCACCAAAATACGAAAAAACTTGAACATCACTTGATTCCATGATCAACTTGTTAGATGAGTATTGCTGAGATTTGGACAGTTGTAGCCTCAAATCAGAAACTTGTACATGGATGATCTAATCTATTTACGATAGGCAGTTGACAATAAATCGATCTGCATGAATAAACTACCATAAGTGAGAATAAGTGAAACCTATAAAGAAATAAATAATGTTGATATACATTGCACAAAGTGGAAACAAAAAGGGTCAAATTTGGAAAAGTCAACGCGAAAGTCAAATATCTGTTAGAATCTTGTGTTCTTTATTTCTTAGCTGATTTCTAGTTCACAGTGTTTCATACATAACATCTATCTCAGAAGATCTTTGGTTGGGTAATAGTGGAACCTATGAACCAATCAATACCTTGTGTATTCACCAACATTATTGTTGGATCGAAAAATCTAGTTTGAATCAAAATATACCAAAATGTAAAGTTTTATAAATCTGAATCTGTCATCATCATTGAATGTTTACAATCGTTGCTTATTTATATTACATGAAAGGGTGCGAGTGAAAAGACGCGTCCCTAGGTAAAATAACTGAAAAACAATTATGTGTAACCTTTGTAACTGCCATTGTTGGTGGGTTAGTGATTACCCGGTTGGATGGGTTTCGGCCCAATAAAAATGGGTGCCTTCCGTTTCCAGTCATTAGTTTTTAACGCTAGACAGTTAATCAAAGTGACCAGCAAGCATCAACGAGACGTTCCTAAAGGATACTTTGCTGTATATGTGGGAGAAGATCTTAGGAAACGGTTTGTGGTTCCTTTATCTTACTTGGATCAACCCTTGTTCCAAGAGTTGCTCTGGAGATCAGAGGAACACTTTGGGTTTAACCATCCGATGGGAGGACTTACCATTCCTTGCTATGAAGAAGCTTTTGTCCATCTTACTAACCAATTACTCATTTAATAGATGAAAAATAAAAAAGACACATTCCCTAGCGAAATGTCGTCGGGGAAAGAGTTATTAAAAACTATAAAGTTTTATTAATATATCACAAATATATCTAAAAAATAAAAAGACACTTTCTGGGGAAAATGTTTATTAAAATTATAAAGTTTTATTAATATATCACAGATATATCAAAAATAAAAAGACATTTTCCCCGGCGACATGTCGCTGGGGAAAGTGTTATTAAAAATTATAAAGTTTTATTAATATATCACAAATATATCAAAAATAAAAAAGACA
>BQNB010022005.1:0-51727 GCA_026074375.1 Tanacetum coccineum | reverse complement strand
ATAGAAGATTTGATCACATTTAAACAAGATTAACCAAGTTGAATGATCAAAGATTTAGAGAGATTTAATGAGATCTAAAAAGAGAAATAACTGAAAGAAAATCATGCAAAAGGGTTGTGAAAATAGTTGGAGGTGACCCACTATTTATAAGAGCTGAAAAACAGCCTGTCAGGAAACGGCGGTCCTAGATATATTAGGGGGTCACTGGATATTTAAGGGGGTCGCCGACCTATTTAAGGGACCGCCTCGACAGACGCTCCTGTTTTTGTCTTTTTGTGGTAATAAACTTGTCTGGTGAAAGTGACACTTATTTTAGGGGGGAAATGACCAGATTTTGAAATTCAAAATAATTACCAAATAAAACATTTCTTTATAATTCAAAAATAATTTTTCTAAATAATTTTTGAAAATAGTTTTGTTATATTTATAAAAATATAAAGTTTAAGACAAAAACTTATTTCTTTGATCATCCTACAAGTTTAATGTTGTTTGTACATACCTTACGTGATTTACGTCAGGTGCAAACAAATGTCGGTGTTGATGTAGACTTGAGACTTCGAGAGATGTGGATGCAAGTATGCATTGATAATTTGTTATTACGAGTAACTTGCGCACTTTACGTTGCATATTATAAGTTACATGTTTGTCATCACCAAAACATAAAGAGGTCGTATAGACTAAATATCGTAATATTTGCACTAATAATCTCCCCCTTTTTGATGATGACAAACTATGTAAACTATAACACATAGTAAAGTTTAAAAGTTACTCGTTTACACTCTCTTCTCCCCTTTTTGTCAAAGCAAAAAGGTATAATGTGGATTATGGTTGGAGCATATAGGTTGAAGGTTTGAGAAGAAGACATGAGAAGAGGATACGTGCTCCTGGTATATATGTTGGAGGAATGAGAAGAGGATAAGTATGAGGAGAAGATATGAGAAATAAAGGTGAAGGTGATTGTGTATTCCTTGGATAGTTTAAAAAAAGTCATGAGAGATGAGAAGTAGGCAAGAGAAGAAGGTAGGTACTTCGAGTGTATAGGTTGAAGGAATGAGGAAATGGTAGGTGCTCCATGTTTATGGGTTGGAGGAATAAGAAGAAAACATGAGAAATGAGGTTGAGGTGGTTTTGAGTTTCTTGGATAATTTAAAGGACGTCGTGATAGATGATAGGAAGGCATGAAAAGAGAGTAGGTACTTTAAATATATAAGTTGAAGGTATAAAAAGAGGACCTTAAGGTTGAGGGTGATTTTGAAGTGGATGAGGTGAAGTATTTGGAGTATGAATGAGCCCTTCATCGTATTTTACAATCCCCGGTCCTATTTTCCTATAAAGGTGAGCTTGCATCATCCCAGTAAAGTCTTTTATCATCACGATTTAACCAACTCCATACTGTTTATCCACATATCTCTGAGCTCCCCCTTGCTCATTGCATCCCCATGATAATTAGATTACTTGTATATTGACTCTAACGGATCCATAGATCAAATAAATTACCATTGAAGCTCAAGAAGTTCGATAAGTGCAATTAAATAAGTAGAACGCTTGCAAGTGCTCCCCCTTGTATGGGGCACCAAAGAATCAAGATATGGATGTGTTGAAATAATACGAATACTCTTCATAGTATTAGGGTACATCTCTCTCTCACTAGATGATAATTCTATGAATGACTCATTTTTGATATTTCTTGAAAACTACATTATCAATCTCTATGCCCTAGGACCTCCTTTTATACACCAAGGAGTCCTAAATGGCTTACAATACTTTCCTAAGTATATCAAATCTTTTAAACAAATAAGTTATACATATCTTTTACATAAATAACTCATATAAATCACATAAGCAGTACTAGCTAACTCAGCAGTACTAACTTCTTCACTAGCAGTATTAACTCCTTCAACAGCATTAACTTTGTACTAACAGTAGTAAGTACTTAGCAAATTTTCTTCTAAGTCTCTGAGCAGCACTAATATGTACTAGCAGTAGTAACTTTATACTAGCAGTAGTAACTTTGTCTAGCAGTAGTAACTTTCTCTAGCAGTAGTAACTTTCTCTAGCAGTAGTAACTTTGTACTAGCAGTTGTAACTTCACCATCAGTCTTAAACACTTAGAATAATTTTCATTGAAATTCTCCAGCAGCACTAACTTTGACTGAGCAGCATTAACATCAATAAGAGCAGCAGTAACTCCAAACAGCATCAAGAAGACTTTTAATCTCAATAATCCTCCCATAAACTTGATATTTATCTCCAAAATCATCAAGTTTCCTCATTTAAAGCTTCATCAATACGAGGAGGATGCTTCCAAACACTTCATTGATTCTTAAGCTATTTTGTAAGAAGTTTAAGAAGCTGATATGCTATTTTACTGAAATAATCAACCTGAAGCTTCTTGTTCAGCATATCTATAATTGTAGGTGGTGTAAGGGGATATCTCTTTTCTACCAGCATGTAAATCATTCCAGATTGCAAACTCAAGCAATGCACTCCACATGAGTCAAATAGCTTCCAGCTCAAAACTTTGTACCTTTGTTGCAACTTCCAGATTTCATCTTCTACATGTGGTTCAAACATTGTTTTCAAATCATTCCATAATACCAAATCCAAGTCTTCCACTGGTCTTGTTGATCCATATTTAGCTTTTACCAGCTTGTACAGATCTTCCAAATCTTCCCTGGTAAAACTTTTAAGCATTTGACTAAAGACCCTGTACATTTGAGACTTTCCATCAGCTCTTACTATTTGATAATAGCTTTTCTTTCCTTCTTTGTGGATCTTCCAGTCAACAATACTTGGAGACTTAGTAGCTAAAGGTACAACATCAATTGCAACCTCTTCTTCATCTGGAATGACTTCCATTAGACTTTGAAGCTCTGCTGTGTCTTTATCCTCATCCACCTTCTGCTTCTTAGTACTCTCTTGTTCTAACTCTTCTCTTGCTCTCTTTGAACTACCCTCCACCAACTCAGTTCTAAAATCCACAAACATGTTTACCCTTGTGAAAGCTTTGTCAAACAATTCTTTGATAGAATCAAAGTCTTTAGATTTCAATTCTTTGTGCTTCCAGCCTTCCATATTCTTAAGGTAAGTAATCATGATCTTCTTTTGTTGAGTTTTGGTTGGTAGTTTGTTCCTCTTTCCTTTGCTCTTTTAGCTGTAAAGTGTTTTCTTCTTTGCTCTAGGAGTTCTTTAAATAATGTGGCTTTTTCTTCAATTGTGAACTGCTCTTGTTCCTCAGCTTATAGTCTTTCAGCCAACTGGTAATCAGCATCAACTTTTGCTTGAATGTCATCCCAAGCAATATTGGCTTCATCAATCTTTTATTTTTTAGCTTTGGCAATTCTTTCCTCTTTATTAATCTCTGCTTGTAATTTAAGTGCAATCTCTTCATCAAGCTTGAGTTGATCTTTCTTCTTTAAAGGCTTCTCAGGTTCTACCAATATTCCTTTCCCTTTGTCATGAGATAGACCTTTGTCCTGTAATTGTTGTGAAAATATAGTTGTTGTTGATTCACCTGGCTCTCTGAAAGCAATCCTTTTAGCTTTGGGTTTTGTGCTCTTTAGGTCAGCCAGAGCTTAAGCCAAAGTAACTTCTTTAGTAGTTATTGTAACAGTTGTTGCAGCAGTACTAACTTGAGCAGCATCAACTATTTCTTCAACAACATTTTCATTTTGCCCTGCAACAAACACTTCTTCACCATTTAAAGCATCCACATCAAACATTTCTTTGTCAGCATCATCATTAACCAGGGTAATGTCTTCATCTGCATCAATAGCATTAATCTTCCTCCCCTGTTTGGATGCATCCTCACCCAAATCTTCTTCGTCACCAGAGGATTCTACCCTAGCTGTAGCACCAACTTTTCTTAATCTTTTAGCCCATAAGTTCTTGACCTTTTTTCGTTCAAAAGCTTGTGACCCTCCTCTTATAAGCTAGCAATTTCAAATAGTTTGAGTGGTCTTTGTCTTCTCCCAAATTCGCTCGCGCGCGCGACGAGAGAGTTGTAAATTGGTACATAGTTCCATCAATTCATTAAGTTTAAGTCTATCCTCATCACTTTGAAGTGTGTTACCTCTTGCGAGCAGTGAATCATTGGAAAGTTTAGATACATTCTCAAAACTAGTTTGAGTAATAGTATCCCCCATGGTTTCTTGGCGCCTGGGACCACCACCTGAAGTAGTTCCTAGGGAACTAGATTCATTAGGTATTGCCTTGGATCGGGTCTTAGTTATGTTACCACTGTCCTGCTTTGCTTCTAAGCTAGAAACAGTAGTGGCAGCCCTTACCAAACTGTCACCCAACTCCTTATGGACAGCCTCATCTGCTACATGTTCAGTAGGACCACTAGGCTGAGGTACCTGAGTGTCCTTTCTCTTAGGCTTCCTAGGTTTTTGAGTCTTTTGAGGTTGAGATGTTGATGGTTGAATAATGGTGGGAGTGTTATGGGGATCAGTTGGAATTGCTGAACCTTCACCCAATTCTGCTTGGTTTTGTACCACCATTGTTGGAAATAAAGGTGTTACTCTACCAGAAAAACCTTTGCCTACCCTAATCATATTTCCAAAAATCTTCTTAGTGTGAGAGGGTTCAATATAGATTCCATTATGAGTTGACATCCCATCTAGTTGCTTATCCAAAAACACTTGTACAAACCTTAGATACATCAAAAATTTACCAGACACATTCTCTAGGTTTCTAATCATACTTTCAAAAATGAACTTTGAAAAATTGAACTTCTGGTTTGTAGCTAAACAGATAATTGCAGATGCCATAATGCCACTAAACGCATTCTATGCAGTGGTCTTTGCACTTAGACATTGTAAAATAGTATGAATCAAAAATTTCCATTGTGGAGAGAAGAATGGCTTATAAAAAGTGAGTTTTTGTAAAATCTTCTCATAATTTGGTAAACAATCAATACCTTCTTCATCTTCTAGCTGAAGATCTCTTATAATAGTTGATTCAGTGATGATTACCTTCTTTCCATCCACTAGGGCATGTAACTGTTGTTCCCCATTGATAGTTTTGGCCTTAACAGTAGACCGGGACTGTTCTATGCACAAAATGTATATAGTAGGATTGATCGTTAGTGCATACTTTATAGGGTGTGCATTTAGAAAATCCACAATTTGTTCAAACCCTTCACTTTCTATGGGTTTAGACAAAAACACGACCATATTGTGAGTATCTGCAAACTTTAGATTCTCCATTTGTGTTAGGTATTGATAATGGATGATAAAATTAAGTTAGGGTTTGTAGTTAGAGTATTTGAAAGACTGAAATCGATTAAATGATTGATTGAAACCCTTAATCGAAGTATTTATGAAAATACCCTCAACAGCATTAACTTTCACCCAGCAGTAGTAAGTTTATGCCTAGCAGCATTAACTTAGAACCAGCAGTAGTAAGTTATGCTTAGCATCATTAACTTAGAATCAGCAGTAGTAAGTTATGCCTAGCAGCATTAACTTTGAGTCACCAGTATTAACTCCAATTCCATTCCAAAAAGCTTTTCCATCATCAATTTAACACTTTTCTTTGCTTTTCCTGTGATTTTCCCTCCTTTGGGGTTCCCTCCAAAAGCAACATATCCTCCATCTATCTCTTCATAGTTTGTAAGATAGGACATGTTCCCTGTCATATGCCTTGAGCATCCACTATCAATCACTCCTTGATCTTGTAAACCTATTTGTGGATTGCTCTGCACTTTAGATAAGAAAATCAGTTTCTTTTGGGGACCCAAGCCATCACTGACTTGGATCTGCCTTGTGCATCAATATAGTCAAACTTTTTTAGGGTGATTGATGCACTGTTGTGTTTAGAAACATGGTCTAAAACTTTAGTCTTTGGTTTCTAAACCCAACAAGCTGAGGCCTTAACAGCATTAACATTATTTCCCTTAACAACATTAACTACTACTTTTGGCCTAGCAGTATTAAGATTTTTACCCCTTTGATTAATATTAATGTTTTTAAATGACGTGTTCTTATGAATGAGCCTCTTAACAGTTGAATGTGCTATTTTAGAAAGATATGACATTGGTCTAGCAGCATTCACTGTTGTTTTTGAGTGAGCAGTATTAACTTGTCTAGCAGTATTAACTGATACTGCTGTTATAGAAATATTTTGTCTAGCAGTATTAATTGATACTAAGCCAGACTTCATTAGTACTGCATTTGGAACTAAGTTCTTTTTAGCACAGGGGTGAGTCTTTTTAGAAAAGTTTTAATGATTTACCCTTTGAGCATTGTTCCAAATAGGTTTTACCATCCTTTGATTTTGAAATTATTTTTGATGGTAAATGCAATCAACTTGCAAATGATCAAAGCTTCCACACACATAACAGGCCTTATTAAACATCTCAAAATTGCTTCCTAGTTTTTAAGACATCATATTGTTCCAATTTCTTTTATTGACTCTTAGACTGTGAGTGTTTTGCCTATGTTTCTCAACTTGTTTAACAGTTTTCCTAGCAGTTTTCTCTTGTTGCTTAGGTTTGACAAACTCTATCTTAGAAATACTAGGCTTAACTATTTTCTTCTCAGTTTTAGTTTGAGACACATTTTCTTCCTCACTATCTGACGCCCAATCTTCAATAATTAAGGAATCATCAGACTTCCTAACTACCTTAGACACTTCTTCATCAGACTTTCTGTTCTCAACTACAGGCTTATTAACAAACTCATCTAAACCAGTAAAAGACAAATCAGGTGTTGGAGGTATGAAATTTCATGTGTAGGGAGGTGGAACTGCACTATATTTTTTATAGCCTAAACCTTTCTTTTAATTATCAACAATCTGACACTCTATGAGCTTGTCTAAACTTTTAGATGCATTTTCAAATTTATCTACATTAAATTGAATGCTATCTTTTTCTTTTTGAATTTTTTCAAGCTTCTTCCTAAGCTCTCTAATAGTTATTTCTCCTACTTGAATATCCCATTTTAAGCCATTGATGTTTTCTACATAAACAAACTCATTCTTTTTATAAAATTCAAGTTTTTCTTCCACTGATTCTAAACCTGTTTTATAACCTAAAACCATTAAACTAGATTTCTTTAAATCTCTTAATAGTTGATCATTTTGAGATTTAAGTAATTTAACAGTTTCCATACAAGATTTTGAACAATTTGAATCATTGGATACCTTTAAGTCAGAACTTGAAGATGAGTAAGCCATGAGTGCATAATTAGGTCATTCCTCAGCCTGATCACTCCAGTCATATCCACCAAGACCATCACATGACACCAAAGCTGTAGAATTAGTTGTTTCCATAGGCACACTCCTTCTTGAGACTTTTTTGTTCTTGTTGTCTTGATTTCTTGGAGCTCTGCACTCCTTGCAAAATGTCCCCTCTTGTGGCAGTTGTAGCACTCTAGTTTGGACTTATCAAAACCAATAGTCTCATTGCCATTAACAGTAAGCTTCCATCCTGTATTCTTCAAAAACCTTCTAGCCCTCATAGTCAACCTGGCCATTTGCCATCTCAAATCCATCTAATTTATGTCATTAGGACGGATTTGTTGCAAGTCCTCATGTGCAAGTTGAGGACTATTTGGTTGACTAGAAAAGAATGAACAAATAACAGCATCACTCAAGTTATCAATATTTGTAAAGTTAGCAGCATTAACTTGAGTGCTAGCAGTAGAAACTCCATGAGCAGTATTAACTGCTTCATTAGTGCTGTTAGTGTTGTTATTTGAAGAGGACACAAAAGCCATGTTCTGTGTGCTTGAACTTGAGCTAGGCATCCCTTTAACTTCTGGTTCATACACCTTAAGGTTGTTGTAGAGATCATTCATGCTCAATGTATCCAAATCAGCTTTATTCCTCCACACAACAGCATGCGTGTTCCACTCAGGTGACAAGCTTCTTAATAACTTTTGATTAATATTTTCTTGTGAAAGCTTTTCATCCAAAAGCTCCAACTGACTCACAAGGTTTTGAAGCCTATCAAAGGTTTGATCAAGCATCTCTAAGCTTAGAGCAGTGAAGTTTTCATATTGCTGCTTTAAGAGATTTCTTTGAGTGTTTTTAGTAGCTGTATTCCCACCAAATCTCTTTTCTACAGCTTCCAAAAATAGCTTAGCATCCTTTATAGAGTTAAACTTTAACTGATGTTCATTGGGAATGCCCATCTTTAAAGTAATTCTAGTCTTCACTTCTAATCTTCTCTGAGCCTTATCTTCAGCAATTAATAGCGGCGTTACTTTTGTAACAACCTTTCCACAACTTGTGTTTCTTTGTCAAGGTTGCACCAATTCTCTAGAAGCGCAGACCTACAGTGCATAGTCTATCATCTGGAAATTTGCTCATCCTCATCCACCATAACTCAAACTCCACCCGTTTATTAGCAGAGTAGTCGCACTTATGGATGCAGCCACCATGTGTGCAGAATCTTGATCCATATCTTCTAGCAAAGTTTCTCAAAGCAACAAGCTCTGATACCACTTGTTGATCCCACTTGCGAATAGATCGATCCTCTCATCTTAAGCTTGTAGAAGGATAGTTATATTAGATAAATCTAACACAACTATCGTAAAACTTTGTTTGAATGTATTAAACGATTATGACTGAATCTAATCGTTTTTAAATATTAAGAAGAATTTTTAATGAAACAATAAAACTAAGAACATATAATTCAACAAACAAAAGCTCCAATATTATTAATGAAACAATATGAATACTCTTAATAGTATTAGCTTTACAAAACCTTAAAGCTATGATAATTCTATGAATGATTCGTTTTTGATATTTCTTGAAAACTATATTATCAATCTCTATGCCCTATGACCTCCTTTTATACACCAAGGAGTCTTAAACGGCTTACAATACTTTCCTAAGTATATCAAATCTTTTAAACAAATAAGTTATACATATCTTTTACATAAATAACTCATATAAATCACATAAGCAGTACTAACTTCTTCACTAGCAGTATTAACTCCTTTAGCAGCATTAACTTTGTACTAACAGTAGTAACTTTTGTACTAGCAGTAGTAACTACTTAGCAGTTTTTTCTTCTAAGCGTGAGCGACGAGAGCAGCACTAATATGCACTTAGCAGTAGTACTTAACACTAGCATAGAACTTTGGTCCTAGCAGTATTAACTTTCCTCTAGCAGTATAACATTGTACTAGCATTTGTAACTTCACCACACTTAAACACTTAGAAAATAATTTCAATGAATACTCCAGCATGCACTAACTTTAACAGAGCACATTAACATCAAAATAGAGGAATAGTAACTCCAAACAACTCAAAAGACTTTATTCCAACAAGAAGAACGAAAAGAAAGTAGATACATTGCAAATATATAATTCAAGGTAGAGGAGAAGAGGTCTCTCTCTCTCTCTATTAAGGATGAATTTTTAAAGTGGAGGAAGGTGAATATTTGGAGTCGATGAATGAACCATTTCACATATTTGACATCAACAATCCTATCTTCCGATTAAGGTGAGCCTTGCATCAGCCGCGCGAGAGTGCGTCGCGAGAGCTATCATCATGGTTAACAACTACCATGCCATTCACCCACTTACACACCACACACACACACACACACACTTACATCTCTATGATAATAGAGCGCCGAGAGCGAGAGTGAGCGACGAAGTCGAGAGCTAGAACAATCCATGGATCAAATAGAATTTACAACGATGCACAAGAAGTTCAATGTAATTTACACGTGTATAAAAACAAAAAAAAAAAAAAGAAAAAAAGCGCGAACCCATAAAAAAAAAAAAAAAAAAAAAAAAAAAAAAAACAAAAGGAACGCTACACACACCAGTTCCTCCCCTCGATGTATGCTCCCTTTGAGTAGAGAGTGTGCGCGCAATGAATCAAGATAATGGATGTATGGCTACAAAACAAAGTTTAGTAACAAGTGCAAAGAAACATATAAATATATAATATATGCAAGATGTATTTGAGGAACTAGACACTACTCTATATTGGTCTAGACATGCACTTTTAGGTGTTATGATTCTAAAGTATGACACTTTAGAAGGCATTTAGAAACTAGATCTATGCAGTTAATAATCTAAATAATGAAATAAAAATAATTGAGACGTATGTTTAAGGACTAAGACTTGACCGACTTTTAATAAACAAGAGTGGGATTCGTTTATTGGTTGATAGAAATGTTATGAGGATAACTTTTTAAAGGGAGACAAATGACACTTAATAGGCGAGATATGTCAAAATATATACTTTAGAAGGATAAAGAGAAAGATAAGACGAGAATGGAGACGATATGATCTTGGATGAGAATAAAAAAGATTCAATAGAGCTAAAAAATATGGAAGGATTAGCGAGACAAAAGAAGGAAGGTGTTGACAAGAGGTTGTCAAAAATGATTGATATATCATTTGCACTAACAATTGATGTGCAAGTAATCCTATCGAGACGAAGGTGGATGATTGGGAATTCAAAGGTTTATTTGGTGTTTTGTTGGTTGACAATGTTGAGAAATAAAGTGGGATGTGAAATGAGGTGGTAGTTCTTTCATGGTGGAAGAATAATGAGAGACTCAGCAATGTGGTAACTCAATAACACTTAAAGATTCAATATCTACTTTATGTTCTTCACTTTCTAGAAAGTGGAAAGTTTTGCGAAAGAGTGACATTTGCATTTCGCAAATTACTAAAATATTTCGGATGAAATAATTAAGTTGTCAAGGGATATAGAAGGAATTCTAATAGTAACAAGACTATTAGAAGAGAGAAGAAACGCTTAGAAGTGAGAAGAAACATTAGAGGTGAGAAGAATTGTTAGAAGTAAAAAAGGAACATTTAGGAGTGAGAGGAAACGTTAGAAGCAAAAAGGCTATTAGAGGTGAAGCGACTGTCAGAAGTGAGAAGACTATTGGAAGTGAGAGGACTCTTGAAAGAAAGAAGAATCGTCTATGAGTTTGAGACAAGACACACGCAAGATGTGAGGACCAAGGTTTATATGTGAGGGGATTTATTGTGAAGTGATGGATTGTAAGTCTATCGATCGTAAGGAATGTGTTTGATAATGAGACGCATTTCATTATGAAATTCACTTAACTCGTAAAAACATAAGAAACGATACTTATGAGTGTTCGGATATGAGGATGACCCATAGATCTATAGAGAGATATTGGGTATAGGTTTGGGTGTGGAGTAGGCGTCAACTCGTAGCAGAAGAGAGGAAGTGTTAGGTTATGGAATAAAAAATGGTATTATAAGCTGCTGCCGGCGGTCCCAGATATATCTGGGGGCCGCCAAAATAGATTTGGGGGCCGCCGGACCACCAACAGGAGGGATGTTTGGGGAAATTGATGAATTTTTTGGAAAAGAGTGACATTTTAATTTGCATTTCGCTAATTAAAAATACCTAAAGTACTTCGGATGAAGTAGTTAAGTTGTCACGACACAGAATAGAACACGGACTAGAATCGAAACTAAAAGAAAAGAAGAGAACGATTTATAGAATGTGTTCCATCATTCCTAAACCTTGACAAAGATAATTTAATGATTCATGCTTGAGAGGTCAAGAAAGAATGTCAGCGATGTTATCTTCAGACGCAACCTTTTCGATGGAGATGTTTCCTTTTGGACATTGTCCCGAAGGAAATGGTGACGTATCTTCGGTGTGTTTCGTACGCGAAAATAATAATATTAATAATAATAATAATAATAATAATATTATTATTATTACTGGGTTGGGACAAACTATGAACGGTAAGACTTATCGTTATGTGTTATGCTATCTGTTAGGTGTCCCCTTATTTTCTGTTTTGAAGCCTTGCTCAGCTTGCTCCAAAGTCTTTACGGGGGATATTTATGGAGACCACGCTGTATCATGTGCCGGTATTATTGGTATTAAGCATCGACATAATGTTGTGCGCGATACCCTGGTCAAAATTTGTTTCCGGTCGGGGATTTCGGCAGGAAAAGAGGTTGATATTGGGCTTGGTGGAGGATGTGACAAACCCCTACGTCCTGCGGATATATTGCTCTATTCGTGGGATAAAGGGCTTGACGTGTGTGTGAATTTGACAGGGTCCTCACCTTTGACGCGGACTGGGATGGTTGATTTTGTGCGTGGTCGTGCGGTGATTGATGCAGCACATCGTAAACAGATCAAGTATGAAGCTAAGTGCGCAAACATCGGATATGGTTTTCTCCCCTTTTCATTTTCTTCGCTTGGGGAATTAGAGAAGGATGTGGTGACCCTACTGAAGCGGATCCGCAAGTTCTCTGTTATTCAAGATATTGGAGCGTGTGCTGCTATTCATATTTTTAATCGGATTAGCTTTACTATAGCTAAAGGAGTGGGGGATCAGCTTGTATCTCAGCTCCCCACTATAGGGATTTTCGGATATGACCTTTAACGTTTGCGATCGCAAGTTAAAGATACTTGAATATTTCAGATGAAATATTTATGTTGTCAAACCTACTAGGAGGAGTGTTAGATTTGTATCTACCTTTTTCTTGACAAAAGAGTGGATTATTCGGAAGAAACAAGATGATGAATAAGAGAATGTGTGAGTGAAAGACACTAGGAGATTATAAAACGTTTTAAATTACTCTTTGACTTTTACATTTGTGACACAAACAGACGCGAAGGAAAAATATCTAGTGTGAGAAGATAATGTACCTAGATTGTCATAAGATATATAGATATAAGCATGTAATTGTTATCTTTTTTTTTTGAACGTCGACTTTTATTAAGAAAAACTAAGCAAGGACTAGAAAATTACAAAGAAATAATGAGACGGGTTTTTAATAACCAATCGACCAGCTAAACAAAGTATTGCATCTAAACCGACAACCAGTAATAAGAAACTACAAAATAATCTCATCAAAAAAACGTCTCCGTAGATTTGGGCTGGCCTCGTACATCTTCGTATTACGAAAATTCCATAAGAAGCCACCACATCCGACAAAATGAAATACATGGAAACAATGCTGTTTTATTCTTCTTTTTCGGCAGTTTACATTAACGATCCAAGACCTCTTATTCACCGTAAGAGTTTATATCCATAAAAGGCACGTTCCCCCCCCCCCCCCCAAACCCCCCACCGATTTATTAATTTAGAAATCTTCTTTGCCGTGTTACAAGCGAAGAACAAATGATCATGGTTTCAATCCCGACATCACAATTCACACAAGATAGAGACTCAATATCTATACCACGTCTGGAAATGTTAAATCTAGTAGGTAAGGAGTTCGTCATTACCTTCCAAGAGCGAAGGTGTTCACTTTGTTGGGACATATCGAATCCACCTAGTCTTTAGATCACCTTTCGGAGTAATCGCGAATCTTTCATGTTTCTTGACGAGAGCACGGTATAAACCACCAGAATTGTTTTCAAATGTCCAAGACCATGATCAGGAGACTGAGTAAGCACCACAGGGTTAATCAATTTCGCAAACTCTTCAACTTGAGGTGAGTTCCAGCCCTCCTCTCGGATTTCTAACGAAAAACGAATGGTAAAGACTAGGATGGCGCAAGTTTTTGACCTACTGTGGTTTGTTTGCTGTTTTCGAGAGCATACGCTCAGGGAATCTATTCTTAAAGCTGCCCGCCCATCACACCACAGCACGTCATCCCAGAAAAAGTCGAAAGGCATTCCCAGAAAAGTGTTCGTTCTACATGCACAACAAGCAGTTAAATACCTTTTCTCAAAGCCTCCTAACCTCTTTAAAAATAAATTATTATATCGAACATAGAATTGTAGCTCCGTTT
Organism: Tanacetum coccineum; assembly: GCA_026074375.1. Lineage (NCBI taxonomy): Eukaryota > Viridiplantae > Streptophyta > Magnoliopsida > Asterales > Asteraceae > Tanacetum > Tanacetum coccineum. Next base: position 38,012 of record BQNB010022005.1, on the reverse strand, counting down.
ACACCAAATCTCATCAAATCTTATCCATGGCTCCGTGTATAGCCTTGATAACACTGACCCAAAGCGTAGGCTCATGGGCTAAAAATCTCTAAAACCCATTTTAAATATCAATCCTCTATTAAAGCAAAAGACTAAAAATACCTACACACCACCGTTATCTTTAGGAGCAAGAGCCTTCTTCCATAGAACCCACGAAGCTTTTACCCGAACTCTCATTGACCATTGAAGAATTACTTCGAAGAGTTTTCCAGAATTTGAATGACACATGCAGGAGTACTTTAAACATTGACATGTAAAAATAGCATCGAGCCAAGTATCGATTTGAATAACTTGACCGCCCACATCGATAACAATTTCATCTTCCCATCTTGAAGACGTATTCTAATTCCTATCAATAATGTCCTTACCAATATGAATTTTATTCATGTCCCCTTCACAACATAAGAACCAAGATATAAAAAGGAGTCTTAAGAACAAGACATCCGAATTTGGATCGACCGCGAGAGACTTTAACCATTATCACTTCAATGCCCATGCTTTTTGCTTTTTGCACATATTATTATTAAAACCTGAAACCTTATGAAAAACAATCAAGACACATGGATAATAGAAGTTATATTACTTGTCCGCTCCTTCACGCTATAAAAACCGACATCAATCGCGATAGAACATGTGCGAAAGAATTAACCAAACCACCAACATCCGATACCATAGGGACATAACCCGCATCAACCACTTCTTTAAATAAATATGGAGACTTTCCATGATAATAAGAATAAAAAAGGAGATAACAGATCACCATTGTTATAAGAAAGACCTCTACCAAATTGAAACTCGTCGATTGGACTTACCATTGATAATGATAACCCTTCAAGAATGAAGACCAACATTGAATCCAATTTCTCCATTTATCCAACCCAAACTTTGCCTAAAACATCATCAAGAAAATCCCCCCTTACCTGAGTCATATGCTTTTCAAAGTCCACTTTGCAAAGAGATTTTCTTTTTTCCTTCTTCTTACACCAAGACAGGACTTCATTTAAAATAAAAGGCCCATCATGAATTTTGCCTATCTTTAATGAACGCCGATTGAACTCATTAATAATTCCTCCCCCAAGACATCAACAAGACGATTAGTTAAAATCTTAGCACTGAATTTTATATGCACAAGAGGTTCATCGGTCTAAAATCCTTAACCAAGATTAGCATCCCGAATTATCAGAATTTAAGGCAATAAAGATGAATTACACCTTTGTTAATCAGAAATTTAAAAAAATACCTCACTCACCCATCCACAAACATCCCTATCCACAAGATGACAAAAGTGTCAAAAAAAACAAAACGTGAATCATGCGTCCGGGCCTTTGTCGGTACCACCTCCCAAACCGATTTCCTTAATTTCATCATTAGAAACCTCCCTCTCCATATGATCACTTTGCTCATGAGAAATCTGATTAGGAAAAGTCAATACAATAGAAGCAGTAGGTTTGTCCGCGTTGGACCAAAACGACTGGGCAAAAGTTGGTGTCGAAAGAACTCATCTTGACATCATTCGGGTTCAAATCCAATTTTAACCATCACCATAACCCACCTAATAATTTGAATATATACCCTTTTTTTATGATACCATGAAAATAAAACCGAATTCCTCATCTCCTTCTATACCAGCCCAGATTAATTTTTAGCCTTTTGAGACCTTTCCTCGATTCCTAAAATTATCAATCTTTGGATTTGATGAAGAATATAGTCTAACGGAATTGACCCAGCTCGTCATTCCCAAGCCCTCTATCAATGTTCCAGATCAATTCCTCCACTGTTTATTAAGTCTAAGCTGATCGTTTTTTCCGGGTCCCCGACTACTCTATTCCAATACGAATCAGATTCTAAGATTTCTAAGTTTTATTCATCAACTTAGAAGAGCATTATTTCCCACCATAGACTGTTTTACCAAAGTATTCTCCACAAAATGTGTTAAAACCACCATCTCAAGCCAATATGGAAAAAACGAAATGGAGTAGAGGCAATAATCGTATCCATTTTCTTAAAGAAGAATAGGGCCAGATGATCCGACAAGAACCTCCTCCAAAGTAACAACTTAATGTTCCGGAGCTTTCACTAATAACACTCTCCGAAACCAAAATCTAACTAACTTGCTCATCTTTTGTTGCGGATCTATGACATATGAAACCAAGTAAAGCGACATCCACCTAAAGTTATACTTCAACCAATCCCGAATATCCCAAAATAAAGAATTAAATCCCTATGAGCACCATGTGATTAAAAGAGTGTCCCGAACTATCAGGATTGACACGAACCTCATTAAAAATCACCCATGATAATAACATTCCCCGTTCCAGCTATATCTACCCCAAACTAAGAAAATCCCAAAGACTTGTTTTTCTTTCCCTCATTGAGGACATACTACACACCAATAATCATCATATTCTTTCCCGTTAACCTCCACTTACCTTTAGTAATCACAAAATAATCAGACACCGTCACACTGTTTTTGCAAAAAGAATTAGTATCCCATACGCAAAGGATACCTCCCGAATTTCCAACCGCCTCACTATACACATAATCAAAAACCGAATTCCCCCAACACTGTTTCACACAGAAGTCCTCAATCTTTTCCATTTTTGTTTCTTGTATAACTAAAAAATTCACTTTATTTTTGATACTAAGATCTTTAACCCAATCTTTCTTGGCCTTTTGGGCAAGGCCTTGTATATTTAAAGATAGAAAATTTCTCTATAAAAAATAAAAAATCTATAAAAACCGTATGGTGTTACCTCTTTCCCTCCTTGTGTTCCAATGAGTTCTTCCAAATTTGCTATGACTCCTTCCATTTTGAATCCCATAACCTGTCCAACTTTTATCACATCTTCAAGTAAACCCACCATGGATCCACCTGTTCTAGGAATTTCAGAAACCTTGAAGTGACCCGCTGATATAGACCCATTAGCACTACCTTTCAATTTATCAACATCACCAGCCTCACTGAATTCATCATTCTGGTCTACCTTCTTCTCTGATGTGTCATTTTCACAATTATGTGTCAAAGGTGTGAAACCTGGTGGATGCTTCAAACTATCTTCAGAATTGGTATCCTTATCATCCAATTTATTCTGACGCTTAAGTAGAGAATATAAATTAAATGGGTCTTCCGAAACTTCCTTTTCCTTTTTCGAAAATATACCATCCACATGATTATTTTCCAGCTCTCCATCTTCAAATAAAGACTCAGGTACTATCTCACCATCACTATGTTCATCCTTGATTCCGTTCTTTTTAACTTCACCTTCCTCATCCCATTGGAGTTATCATCTCACTTCCGTATTCATCGTGAATTTCCGGGACCCAACCTTGAGTTTCATTAGCTCTAATCCAATACATCTTACCTCGGTGAGTGATTTTAAAATCTTCTCTGATACTATTTCCTGCCTTCAAATAAACACAAAGTCTTTTAGAATGAAAAAACACAGCTCATCCTGATCATAACCTCATCGAGCAATTTTTCCCCACTTTTCAACAATTCTAGTTAATGTATTATTTGTCCCCATAACTTGAAAGAACACCTTCCACTTCGACCCACGCAATCCTACCATCAACCTCGAATTCGTTTGTAGCCTTTATAACCTGAGAAAACCATGACATGACACTAACACATTTTTTGAATTTTTCCATTGATTCCAGTGATTTGAATTCCAACATAACCCATTGTTCTCCCATAAAATTGATAACAATATCAGGAAAAAAGCCTCATTCCCCCCAACAAAAGCCATTTTCAGATTGCATCGAGAAGCAAAAACTTTTACACTTCCAAAAAGAGCTTATCAACATTCATAGACATATCAACATTCAATCTCCCAAACTATCGATGTTCTTGAAATCTTACAACTAAACTTCGTCTTTGTATCCCCATTTAACACACCCCTGTAAGATTTTTCATTACCTAAACTCCCACTCAGGTTTGGTTTAACAGAAGGAGTAGGAGTAACATTTGGCTTCGTTATTAATTACCCTCCCTATGTCTATAACCATTGGGTCTGGAATCGAGCGATATGGCATGGAGTCTAACACGCCAAATCCAAACAGTACAAAGAGCATATTACAATTCTTTTTCTTCACTGAATAAATTTATGAATTTGACAAATAAATCCAAACCTTTTTTTTCCGTACTTTGAATCTTGACAGGAATTTAAGAATCCACCACATACCGTAATGCTTGCCACGCTAGAAATAACTCCTTGGCCGATACATTTTAATGTCAAGACGGATGATGGTTAGCATACGATAAACTATACTCAAAAAGTTATGTAGCTCTTCCTGAGCATTGTGAATGTTCATAGAACAATCACACGACGAGGTATACAGTTGTCTTAAAGGTGGTAACAGAAATAGTGGAGGAAAGAGATTAGCCATTTCTATGGTTAAAGAGGCGTAGTTGAGTGAGAAGGAAGAGGTGTGATCGAAAGACAAAGAGTGTTTTCGTCAAAGAGAGATAATATTTTTGTCGAAAAGAAAAGGAGATCGTTTTAAATTATGTTGTTAAAAGACTTGAATAGGGATTTTCGGATATGACATTTAACGTTTGCGATGGCAAGTTAAAGATACTTAAATATTTCAGATGAAATATTTAAGTTGTCAAACCTACTAGGAGGAGTGTTAGATTTGTATCTAACTTTTTCTTGACAAAAGAGTAGATTATTAGGAAGAAAGAGAGATGATGCTTAAGGAAATGTGTGAATGAAGACTCTTGAAAATTTAAGACCATTTTACGACTCTTTTGAAAATTTAGATTAGTAACTCGGACGCGAAGAAAGATACTTTAGTGTGAGAAAATATATACATAAATATATAAGACTATATGACGTTTAAATATGAATTGTCATACATTAAACTAACATAGTGTAGGTGCATAATTAATACGTAAGTCATGTAAAATGACGCATACAAAACATGATAATATTTAAATGCAATCATCATGTAAAACATGTTAGCATTTAGCACTTAGGAGCATGTGTTATTTAGATAAACTAAGAGATATTTTATCTAAATTGCTAGAAAAAGGCAAATGCTTTTACGATAAACTTGCATTCAATAGCTAAGCAAATAAACGTCGAGCATTAAGATAAACATGAAAGCATATAATTGCATTACGTGGGAGCACGTTATCATCTTGAAACTTCAAAGCACATATGTGAAATACATATAATCTAGATTGACTAAGGAGAAACCTAATTTCTACTTGCTTAGAGTGCACTCCTAATGAAATACGAAGTCTATCGATGTAGACTATCATTAGGCATATTTAGGAAGAGCCATTTAATCAAATTAGAGAATGAATATGAGACTATCACTAGTGGTGCTCAATTCAGACTGAACACGACCATTTTTACGGGTTATACCACGAACCCAACTTCACTCTTAGAAGCAATTCAACCATTAGGTCAAATTGAATTTCTAGTGCAATAGATTCTCAAATTTCTAGTGTCAATAGATACTCCAGTAGTCATTCTCATGTTAGAGCAAAATAAGAATTCGCTATATTTTCATAATGAAGTGTAAGCAAAGATAAAATTGTAATAATCTTTCAAGATGCCTAACATGACTCAACTAACATGCTTTAATTTCAGTTCGCATAATCTTAATAAAGATGTGTAAAATTCTAAGGTTAAATGAGAGAGTAAGCAAGTTGTTGTAGTGATATGTGAGAAATCACATATCTTTATTATACCAAAAATGGCCCTTAAATGATCAAAATGTGCAAAAATATGCTTGTATTTGTGTATTTTGTTGTTTGTGAATGTGTAGGTACGGATAATGCAAAAATCACAAGAAAACAGTCAAAACCGGACAAACACGGACACGGGAACGGATAGAGTGCACAAGAGCCGGAAGTTTCTAGCAAAAGGTCATCAAAAGTCAACTCTTGGTCAACCATTGGTCAACTCACAAAAGACAAAATCCTCAAAATACCCAAAATGCCCTTATTGTTAACTCATTTTCATCAAAAGTCCCTAAACCCTAACACCGTTATCTATTTTATAAAAGAGATAACGGTCCGGTTTCTCTTATATAAACCCAGACATCGCAAAACATGTTAACCCATAACCTATGGCCCAAACCTTACAAGCCCAAGTCAACAACCACACCCATGGGTCAAACAATCTTATAAAAAGAAAAGAAAAAGAAGGCGGGAAAGTTGGTTTTTACTGTTCATCATCCTCCCCAAGCTTACCCTGTGTAAAAATCAAAGGGTAAATCTCAATTAATGGCATGGCTTTGAGGTTCCAAGTACTATGTGCCATCTCAGCAAAAAAAAACATCATCCCTAGCTTTTGATTGGCCAAGACTCCTCAAAGGAATGGCACGTTGGCTTCAAACAAATACACAAGGAATGGATTTTTACACTAAAACTAAGCCTAAAGAAGCACAACAGCCTCTGACACACGGATTGCCACGCTGGCAATCCGTGTGATCACATTTTGATCTAACAGACAAGATTGGGCAGCCAATGATTGGAAGCAAAGAAGGGACAGGATCATTTGGAGCGTCTACCAGACTTGAAGACCTAGAATCTTCATTCTCCTGCTATAAATACAAGCATCATTTCACTCACAAAGGGGCATCTAGGAGTAGTTAGTTTTTAACAGCTTAGTGTAGCTTTTAAATTTAGCAAATGTAATTTTCAATTTAATGTTTTTCCATTCATTGGTAACTCATTTTTTCAAGTTTTTAATCCATTTTATTCTATTAATAAAAGTTAAGTTTACTCATAATTCAATTGTCTTTACTTTTATGCAAAATGTTTAAATAAGCTCTTTTTTGTTCACTTAAGCTCAATAAGCTCTTAAATCATTCATAAACTCATATGTCACTCAGTTAAGCTCACAAAAGCTTAACTGAGCTTAATATTACTCAAAATTACAATCAAATTACCCCAGCTTGTATTTGGAAGGGAAACCAGTAATTGAAGGGTTTCCAAGACTACACTAGCTTATCCTATGATAAGCTAGAGCTTGTTGATTAGCTCATTTGAGCATTTTATAAGCCTTGTTTAAGCAAAGGCAGTTGTAAGTTCTCATTTTCATTTTATAGCTTTAATTTGCATTTTAGCTTAAACCTGCTTATTTCCTGCTTATAGTTGTTTAGAATAGCTTATTAGTGCTTATAATTGTTGATTGATGCTTATTTAGTTCAATTTTTAGTTTAAATTTCATTTTGTAAGCTTTTGATGTAAAACAGTTCAAAAATACAAAAAAATAGTAGCATAGTATCTTAGCTTATTGTTCTGGCTTATTTGTTTGCTTAATCATGTTCATTATGTTGGTTATAAGCTATCTAGTATCTCGTCAATAAGATTTGTGCTTTAAATCTCAAAACTATAAGCAGATAAAGGTAATTTTTTATGCATTTAAAAGGGGTGTTTGGCAAAGCAGTACTAACGAGATGTTAATACTGCTAAGAAACCTTTTGCTTTTTTAAATTGATTTATAATCTCCTTTTAAGGCTTATAGGTTAGAGGCAATAGTATTAGAAATGAATTTTAAGCTTAAACTTTGTATCTAAGTCGTTTATATTGCTTCTTTTGCTCTTGTTACGTATACATTAGGTTAAAAAAAGAAATAATTAACCTGCAAATGTGTTGGATTTTAGAATTGTTAAATATAATGGACAAGTACAATCCGTAGTTAAAAAGCTTAAAAGGCATTACAAGCTGAAACAAATCAGAGGTAAAATTAGTCTTAAAGTTTTTCAAATTAGTAAACTAGAAAGATTTTAGCTAGATTATACATTTTGTTTCTGCTTATTTGTAAAAATTGTCTTTTACTATTCTATTTTTAAGTGTAAAACCAGTACTTTGTCATTTTTCATTAAACTTTAAAAAACAAAAAAATAGAGTGGATAGCTTTTTCAACCAGCTTTTTCTTTGATCATTTGCATTTCAAAATACTTTTCAAGTGATGTTTTCAGTAGTCTTTAAGCCAAGGTTTAAGAAGGTATAGGGCTTACTATCATAAGGATCCATCTTTGAGCTTATTTTTAAGCACAAAAGTGTCCCCCTTTCTGTTTGTATGCAGTTTTTGGCTTAAGTGAAAATTGGCTTATTTGTGCTTATCTGCTTATTCTCCTAGCTTAATTTAGGGTTAGTATAGCTTATTAGGTTAGTTTAAGTCAATTTTAGCTTATTTCTTTTAGAGTAGAGCTAATTTAGCTATTTTGCCATTTATTTTTGTCCTTTAGTGAATATCCGATACCTGCACAGTATAAACACAAAAACAAGCATATATATGGCATTTTATGTGCATTTTTGGTCGTTTAGGGTCGATTTTAAAGGTAAAAGGTATGTGTAATTACACACATACCAGATTGCTTATTAGTGCTTTAAAAGACCAAACAGTTATTGTGATTTGGAATTAAGAGTTAAGCTTATTCTGTCATCTTAAGTGCTTATTCTAGTGCTTATTTGTAGTTTATAAAAAGGTGTGTTTGTTAAAAGTTGCTTAGTTTTAATTGTTCTAAAAAGTTATAAAAAATGGCAAAAATAAAAACACTTGGGATAGTGGGAAGCCCCGGGTGAGCAAGACTCAAACCCGGGACCTCTACCACCATCAACCAAGCGTTTTAACCCACTCAACCATTGTGCTACAATAGCTCATCTGTCCTATTTTGCATGTATTATTCCTATATCCACTTTTTGGCCCATTAAGCTTATAAGCACGTTTTGATTTTTAACAGCTTATTTTGATAAGCTGTTTTGCCTAGCTTATTTTTCTTAGGATTGTCATAGTTTAAGCAATTTTTCAGAATTTTTTCAGATTTTTTATAAAACGTTTAGTATTTTTTATATTTAATTTTCCTTTAAATCGTTTTTAATTCATAAAAAATTATAAAAAAGTCAAAAAAATATAATTTTTTTAGAAAATTTTCTTTTAACATTTAGAACCTAGGAAAATTAGATTTGCTTTCGTAGGGTTAAAATTGCAAAATTTCGTTTTTTAAAGAACGGGATTGAATCCCGTTCACATTTTTAGTGTTTTCAAGCCCTAATCACCTTCGTTTTTGGTATAATTTTCTTTGTCCTAGCTTTTTAGTTAATTTAGACTTATAAAAACCAAAAATATCATTTTAGGACTTAATTTTGTTAATTTAGGGTTTTTAGGTCCCATTTAGGATTCTCGATTTGCGTTTTTTACTTTCCCGTATTGATTTCTCGTAGTTAGGTTTAATTGTTCCTTTATTTGCTCACTATTAGGATTTTAGAAAACAAATCATCTTCGAACCAATTCAAGTCATTGTCCAAATAACAAACGAGGTCTCAATTTCATAAGTCTTTGGGAAAACGACCCGGTAATCACTTACCGGTTTCTTACGTAGAATATTTTCGTGTGGTTTTTCTTACTTCCTTTGTCCTAATGGTAGTTTAGGAATTTCATTATCGTTATATAATTATACGTATTAAAATTATGTAACCAAGTTTTTGGCGCCGTTGCCGGGGAATTGTGATTAAGATTCTTTCTTTTGAAGTTTGTTGATCGTGATTTGGAGAACCTTTCGTCTTCGAAAGTTACGCTTTTGAGAAAATCAAAAATACAAAAAAATTAAAAATATAAAAAGTAAAAAAATATTTTTCTTTTCTTTTTAGTATAAGTAGAAGATTAATTAATAAGAAAAATACAAAAATATTTGCTCTTCCGGATTTTTCGATTTTTCTTGTGAATTCATTAATATAAGAAATAAAAAAATTACAAAGTTGGTAAAAGAACACCAACAAATAATACCTTCAACTGAGGTATTATCCATCAATAAGTTCCCGAACCTAAGAAATTTTTTTTACCGTTTGTGTCACTTACGAAAAAGGCGCACCTCTTTTGTAAAATTTATTTTACTTAAGAGAGTTACCCTAAGTTTGTTGATTATTCGGTAAACAAAAATATTTACTTTTCTCATTTCTTTTCTCATTTCATTTGTTTTGATTAGTGCATGCGCACTAGAAATTCCAATTTTCCAAATAATTCAAACGTAACCATTCCGAGACGTCGAAATAAAGGACGTGCTCCAAACATAGTCGAACCCGAGCTTCGTACTATCGTTACACCAATGGCGGAACGTACAATGGAAGAGCTACTCCGAGCACCCACGGAAGGGTACGGAGAAGCTATCGTTTTACCGGAAATTAATGCGGATCATTTTGAGATTAAAACAAATTTGTTACAATTGGTTCAAGCAAACCCGTTTCACGGTTTAGAGAACGAAAATCCTCATGCTCATATTAATAGTTTCAAAAGGATTACCTCGACTCTACGATTTAGGAATGTGCCAAACGATGTGATTAAGCTAATGATGTTTCCATATTCACTCGAGGGGGCTGCTAAAACTTGGTACGAGAAAGAACCTCCTAATTCAATCTTGACTTGGGAGGATCTCGTTACCAAATTCGTGAATCAATTTTTCCCTCCCTCGAAAATGACTCACTTAAAGAATAAAATCTCTCGATTTACCCAAAAATTCGATGAGTCTTTTAGTGAAGCGTGGGAACGATTTAAGGAAATGCTTAGAGCTTGTCCTCACTATGGATTTACGGAGTTAACCCAAGTTGATACCTTCTATAATGGTTTAAACGACAACGATCAAGACTCCTTAAATGCCGCGGCGGGTGGAAATCTTTTGAGTAAGACAACTAGAGAAGCTTTGAATATAATTGAGAACAAATCAAAAGTGCGTTATTTGCGAAACAAACCAAATGCTTCTAGGATGAATACGACGTCTAGGAAAAGTGTTAGTAAGACGGATGAGAGAATTGATAAGCTTGCGGATTAACTTTCGACCTTAGTCGAGATTGTTTCTAAGAAAGCTGTCACTCCCGCTCCGGTTAAAGCGGTTGAGGAAACTTGCGTTACTTATGGTGGTGCCCATTCTTGGTATAATTGTCCGACTACCGATAACAATCAAGCTAGTGTTTGTGCAACTATAGGTACTTACAATCAACTTAACCCTCCGAACCGTGTTAGTAATAAAATGGCACCACCAGGTTTTGCTCCGGTGCAAAACAATGGTCAAAATAGGTTTAATCAAAATCAAGGTCAAGGGAATAATTTTAATCGGGGAAATAATTTTCATGGTAATCAAGGATTTCAAAATAATCATGCTCTGAATTTTCAAAACCAAGGATTTTAAAACCAACCTTTTCAAGTGCCTAATAATCAAGTTTAACAAGAGATTTCAAATGATTTTTCGAGTTACAAGAGAAATGACGATCAAATGTTGAGAAACATGTAAAATCAAATCAACTCGTTGAAAGGAGACCTTAAGAATGAAATTCAAAACACGATAAAATCTCAACAAGCCGTCATGATGAATCAACAAACTTCCTTTCAAAATAATTTGCAAAACATGATATGTTGATTGTTTCAGAACCAAGCCTCAACTTCGGGTACTCTTCCGAGTAATACCATTCCAAACCCGAAGGGTGAGATGAAAGCGATCACTACTCGAAGTGGTGTTGCTTACGAGGGACCCTCGATTCCTACTAATCCTGAAAAGGTAGTGGAACGAGAAACCGAGGAGACAACGGATAAGGAGAAATCTAATTTCCAAGGAAGTACCGCTCAAATCCCACCTCCGGTTATCCCTATTTCTATTCCGGAACCCGATGTTCCGAAGAGTTTACCTAAGCCAAATAATCCATATCCTTCACGACGAGATGATCAAAAGTCTCGTGATAAAGCTTCGAATCAAATGGAGAAGATCTTCCAAATCATTCAAGATTTGCGTTTGGACATTAGTTTCGCGGATGCTTTACTTTTGATGCCAAGATTTGCTCCTACGATTACGAGTTTGCTCATGAATAAGGAAAAGTTGCTCAAGTCAGCTAAGATACCGTTGAACGAGAATTGCTCGGCAATGCTTCTCAAAAAGCTTCCCGAAAATCTTGGAGATCCCGGCAAGTTTCTTATTCCATGCAATTTCCTAGGAATGGATGTATGTCACGCCTTGGCCAATCTTGGAGCGAGTATAAATCTTATGCCCCTTTCTATTTAGAAAAAAGCTTTCTTTACCTGAACTTACACCAACTCGGATGACTTTAGAGCTAGCAGATCGATCAATTACTCATCCTAAAGGAGTCGCTGAAGACGTTTTTGTCAAAGTTGGGAGTTTTCACTTTCCTACCGATTTTGTTGTTGTTGATTTTAAAGCCGATCCTCGAGTACTTCTCATTTTAGGAAGATCCTTTTTGAGGACCGATCGAGCTTTAATTGATGTATATGAAGGAGAGCTTATTTTAAGAGACAGAAATGAACAAATAATTTTTCATGTCAATGGCACGACAAAACATCCTCAAAAGCATGTAAACGAGTCAATTAAAATGGTTAATGACACATGCAATGATAGTTTTAAGAAGTTCACCGACGAACCCACTCTAGTTTGCTCGCCTCCATCGGAAGATGACAACGATGAAATGGAAAAGCAGGAAGTAAAGACTCTCGCAGAGTCGACACCAAAACGCCAAACTCGTATCACACCTTGTTTGAAGAATTTTAAAGTTATTTGCAAGGAGAGCATTTTTCATTCAAACAAAACAACTTAAGTTTCTTCGGTTTTTGTAATCACATCCACCTTACCGTCTATTGAGCCCAAGGATTCTCTCATAATGGGGGACGAGCACCTTAGTACTTTTAGTGCTGAGGAAATTTTCCTAATCCCAAGAGAATCTGAGGATACAACCAGGAGTGATAGTAAGAACGTTTTACCTTCGTATGATGATTTCTCTTCCATCAACGTTTCACGCGATGATTCCATGACTTTCTCTAACCCTCTTTTCGAATTTAATGTCAATTTCAACTCTAGTGACATAAACCCTCTTTTTGATGAAGTGTTAGAGGACATCGAGTGCAAAGATTCTTATGATTCCAACCTTGATGAGTCAACTTTCCTGGTCACACCTCTTTCTGATTCTAATAAGGTTGAGTGTCTCGCTCCAGGAAACGACATTGAGATTCTACTTCACCATAATCCGTCTAATCCTATGAAAAGCGTTGCTTCCATTCTCGAGGGATTCATCGATGATCCACCTTTCGAAGAGAATGATGATTTATTTGATTTGGAATGTAAAACGAATTATTGGAAAAGAATTTTGTACGATGCTCCAATTGATAAAGCAGAATGTTTTGACCCAGGAGGCGACAATGATGAGATCGATGCTTTTCTAGCTATCGGAGTTCCTACGTATATTGAGGAAGGTTATTATGACTTAGAGGGAGACGTATTATATCTTGAGAATTTGCTTAGTGATGATAACACCCATAATCTCTCTTCCGATGTATTTTTTGATCATGAACCACAACACATTAAGAATAAATCAGACCATGATACTTTGATAACTTTTTTCCCAAGAGTGATCCTTTTCACCATGAGTTCGCTGGTGGAGTCATCAATATTCCTCCAAGAATTGTTAGAAAGCATGAGGATTATATCAGTCGAATGTCGTTACTATACGGAAATTCATCTTCCCGGTCGCCAGAAAATTTTCATACAATCATCAAGTCTCTTCCCACATCTACTACCCTCGTCGAGGATAGTGACTCTAATAGGGAAGAGATCGATATATTTTCCAGACCAGATGATTCGATACCACCACGTATTGAAAGTGATTTTGACTCGGAAGAGGATATTATTGACAACTTGCTTAACGATGATCCCATTCCCGAATATGAGCGGTTAACCTTCGAAATGGAACCCGATGTGCCTGTGATAAACAATGTTTATGAGCCTAATGAAGACGAATGTTTTGACCTAGGGGGAGGTGAGATTAATGTTGAAGTTGATGATTCCTTCATATTTGTCATTCGGACTTTTCTCCCATATCTCACTTACCCTGAGGTTTCTCCTTTACTTTCCTCCACCGAGAATGAGGACACAATTTTTGACCCCGACATCTTCGCTTTTCATTTTTCTTCTCAAGAGCGGGTAGTAGTTAAATGTTTCATGGAATCTTGCTCTTCCACTTGTTTCATCCCCAAGGATGAATGAATTAGGGGATCGAGTTAAGCTATGTGACTCGGTTACCAAAAATAAAGCGCTTTGTGGGAGGCACCCCATGCTTATCCTTCTATCTTCTTTCTTATTTCTATTGTGATGTGAGGAGGCTTGTACTCTTCCGATTCTTGTTGTTTGTGCTTGTGATTGTTTGCAGGATTAACCCAAAATTTTCTAAAGACTCTCGTGTTCGGTGTTTTGTCCCGGTCCACTCGAGCTTCCTAGCCTTTGCTTGCCATTAGTTTGGGGAAATCCGATATCCTAAGATTATTATCGACTAACATTTATCTTTTAGCATACTTGATAAACGGCTTAAGATTTTTGTGATACTTTCTTCATGCTTGGATTATGCATTCGACTTTTTGAGTTCTAGTATGGGGTTTTAAGCCTTAGATTAGGAAACATTGAGGACAATGTTTAATTTTAGTATGGGGTAGTATATCTTCGATATGATCTTACATACCTATGCCTGTTGTTCTCACGTACCTCGTTTTCCCACAAAAATTTTAAAAAATATATATGAAATTTTTTTCTAAAATAAAAAAAATGTGTTTTGTCACAATTTTGACTTTCCTACTGGGTAGAATAAGAATAAATTTTGACCCGATCGAGCATGTTGAGCTCTAGCTTGTTCCTTAACTTTTAGGCTAAGCGTTCGTGGAAATTCGCGAAGAATGAAAAATGATAGAGTTAAGTATGCGTGGGATGCTAAACAAAGATTTTTTGGAAATCTTAAGAGCTCATGTATGTAATTTGTGGCTTTTTCTCCCATAAGCTCCTAACCGGATTAATAATACGTGCTGTTTTTGGAGATTAAACTTAAGTCAACAAATTTTATGTAAAGTATAGCAAAAATTTTAGTCTTAGTTCAAACTTATACTTGAATTTTTCAAAAAGAAGTCTTCTTTATATAAAAAAATATAAAAAAAACATATAATAATAATATAAACTATGGGCTGATAAAAGTTTACTACCTCTTGCCGGCTCACAACTCATGTGGTACTCTTCTAAAGAAAGCCCATAGTAAGAATAAAAATCCGAGACCGATAAAAGTTTGCTGCATCTTGCCGACTCACAACCGATGTTGCAGCCTTCTAAAAAGTCGAGGGTTACAATTGATAAAGTTTGTTTAAGTTTTGCGACATTCATAAATTGGATCTCTTTTTGTTAAATTCAAATATGCTTTTGAACTTTGACTATTCTATTTTAAGTTTTTTATACGGGAAACCTGAGAGTTTTTGAAACCTAAGGTCCGTGAGTCCTGATACTAGTCTCTGTGGGGTGTCAAAAGCATAGAACTTAGCGCAGGTTCTATGGTTGGATGTGCTGAGGACTAAAAGTCGCTACATTTGGATGATCCTCGCTTCCAAATACTCATTTTTCTCGAGTGGAACGTGAAAAATAGATTTTGCAAAACGTTGATTCCATGGTTGAAATTAATATAGCACATTCACCTAAGATATAATAATGGTGGAGTGAAAAGTTCAAAGTTGCCAATTACAGAGGTTGTGTTAGCATCTTAACCTGATATTTAGCGGTTGATTTCGTTTTAGCTTGTTTGGGCAAGTGAAAAGTCGGGGGAAGATGAATTTATCCTCTTTTAGGCATTCTCGTTGAAATGCAATCTTGTTCTATTGATCCGCGCTAAAGTTATGGAAGATAAAGAAAGTCGATTATTCTAGGTAAGTTGCTAAAAAAATGGAAAATTTTTTGAAAAATGGGAAAATAGGGTGTTTTAAAGCTTGTGATTTCTTAACTCTCCCCACAAAAGTATTTGCTACTTTTGAAAGATTTAGTTTGGGGAAGTTTTGAGGTATTTGGTTTTAGGGCATTTTATATGCGTGAGGACATGGCTCTATCAATTAGTTTGGGGAATTTTGTTATGTGAGAATCACATATCTTGTATTATATCCAAATATGGCCCTAAATGATCAAAATGTGCAAAAAATTATACTTGTATTTGTGTATTTGTTTGTTTGTGTATGTGTAGGTTAGGAATAAATGCAAAATATCATAAGAAAATCGAGTCGCAAAACCGTGTGACAAAGCGCACGACCGAGACGGATAGAGTGCCAAGAGCGGAAAGGTTTCTAGCAAAAGGTCATCAAAAGTCAACCCTTGGTCAACTCACAAAAGACAAAATTCTCAAAATATCCAATTAGCCCTCAGTGTTAAACAAAATTCATAAATGGTCCTTGAATGACTAACACTGTTAGTCTTTTTTATAAAAGGATAACGGTTGTTATCTTTTTAAGTATAACTCGAGCCCAAAAGATATACCATGGCCCAATTCCTTATACTCGGGCCCAAGTCAACAACCCAAACCCCTGGGTCAAACTAAGCTATCAAAAAGGAAAGAAAAGGCGCAGGAAATTCAGGTTTTTACTGTTCATCATCATTTTCATTTTACCCTGCATAAAAAACAAAGGGCAAATCCCAATTGGCTATGTGGAACAAAGATTCAAGTACCAAGTAATGAGTCAGCATCAAAAATCGTCATCAAAGCTATCTCATTGGCTATAACCCTTAAGGAATGACATGCGTGCTTCAAAGTAACACACTCATATAATGGAAATTGCACTAAAAATAAGGGAAAAGAAGCACAAAGCCTCTGACACAAGGATTGCCACGCCGGCAATCCGTGTGCTCACTTAATAATCAAACGGTGAAGATTGAAGAGCCAATGATTGCAAAGAATGAAGGGTGTGGATGAAGGGGAGCGTCTAACAGACTTGAGGGCCTATAAACTTCCTTCTCCAGCTATAAATACAGGCATCTCTTCACTCACAAGAGATATCTAGGAGTAGTCATAGAAAGTAGCTTATAAAATTAGCTTATGAATTTTTCGTTTAAACTGTTTTAGCTTATAGATTTCTACTTATTGTAACCTTCATTTAAGCTTATAATCAGTTTCATATTAATAATAATAGCTCGTTTTTCTTATTAATGAATTGATCCTTAATGTTTTCCTTTAACTCAAATCTGTTTGATTAAGCTCTATTTTGTTCACATAAGCTCATAAGTTCTCTATTCTACTCATAAGCTAGTTACTAACTCAGTTATGCTCATAAAAGCATAACTGAGCTTTGTTCAAATAAATCCACCCTTAAAATTCACCTCAGCTTGTTATTAGAAGGGAAGTCAATAATGGAAGGACTTCCAGGACCCTGCCAGCTTATCACTTGATAAGCTGGAGCTTGTTGATAGCTCAATTGAGCCATTTTATAGCCTTCTTTAGTGAAGAGGCTTATGTAAGTCTTCATTTACTTTTTCTAGCTTTAAATTTGCTATGTAGTTTAATTTTGCTTAATTTCTGCTTATTGTTGTTTAGGTAGCTTATTTGTGCTTATTATATTTGATTTATTCTTATTATGTTTAATTTGTAGTTTAAAATCTTTAGTTTTCATAATCTGTCTTAAAACAGTGAGAAAAGCCAAAAATAGTAGCATAGTATTAAAGCTTAATGTTCTAGCTTATTTGTTTGCTTAAACCTGTTCACTAGGTTCATAATAAGCTTGTAGTCATCTGGTATCTCTTGTTTGAGCTTTATTTCTAAATTTCATAAGCTTATAATGGAATTGAGAAAAGTAAAGGGGTGTTTGGGTCAAGGATTAAAATGGGTTAAATTGGTTCAAAACCTGTTTTGTGCTATTGAGTCAACTTAGAATAGATAAAAGGAGTAATAAAAGTTAATTTGTTTGAGTTTTTAAGTGATGAATTTGAAAATCATAGTTTGAAAATCTTGTGGCTTGAATCTGTGAACCCACAGGTTGTGAATTAAGCTTATTAGAGTTAGCCCTTTAATCTTTTAATTTTTGTGATGTTTTGTGATGGTTTGAGTTTTAAAAGAAGTTAGAAACCAAGTCTTTAAGTCCTGCAATTGTGTTTGTGTTTTGATACAAACCTGTTAAATTTCACTAAAAGAAAAAAAAGAAGAAACTGCTTTTTGATATGATCACTATGGCTTATTCTTGATTTCAAACTGCTTTTTGATTATTGTTATGTGTTCTATCATGTCTAAACTCAATCTGTTTTGTGGTTAAAAGTTCACAAGGTACTGTTTGAGGACTTGTTTTTAAGCTCAAAAGTTGTGTTTTGCAAAGATTTGAAAAGTTTTCTAAGTGTTAAAAAATGAACAAACAGCTTTTTCATTAAGCTTTTTAAGGGCTTATTTATGTTTCAAAATCCTCTTTGATTAATGATTATTGTAGCTTATTATTAGAGCTTTTCAGTAGTATAACTTTATAAGCCATAAGGTTCCATCTTTGAGCTTATTTTTAAGCTCAAAAGTGCAACCCTTGCTGTTTGTATGCAGTTTTTAGCTTAAGTGCTATTTGGCTTATTTGGCTTATTTGTGCTTATCTGCTTATTTTCCTATCTTATTTAGGTTTAATATAGCTTATTAGGTTAGTGTAAGTCAATTTTAGCTTATTTCCTTAGGTTTAGAACTTATTTTTAGCTTAATTGCATATTAGCTTAAAAATCTTAAGTTTTTAAGCCTTTTAGAACTTCTGTCCTTTTTACCTTTTTCAGCTTAACCTCCTTGCTTATTTTTGTTTGTATTTGCTTATTAGGTTTAGTGTTAAGCTTGTCTTAGCTTATTTGCCCTTTTCATTTGCTTTTTAGTGCTTAAATTGCCCAAACAGTTAGCATTCTAAGCCTTTAAGAGTAAAAAGTTTTTATGTCTAATTTAGCTTATTTCTGTGCTTATTTTAGGTTTATAAAAATAGTTGTTTTGCAAAAGTTGCTTATTTTTAAGTGTTTTCAAAAGTTGTAAAAAAACGACAAAAATAAAAACACTTGGGATAGTGGGAATCCTCGGGTGAGCAAGACTCGAACCCGGGACCTCTACCACCATCAACCAAGTGTTTTAACCCAACACACTCAACCATTGTGCTACATTAGCTCATCTGTCATTTATTGCACTTATTATTCTTTTACCACCTTTCTAGCCCATTAAGCTTATAAGCCTGTTTTGGCTTATTTCACAGCTTATTCGATAAGCTGTTTTCACGAGCTTATTTTTCTTAGATTCTACACTATCCAAGCTACTTTTCATAATTTTTATAAAACGTTTAGTATTTTTTATATTTAATTTTCTTTAAAATTGTTTTTAATTCATAAAACATTATAAAAAAGTCAAAAAAATATAATTTTTTTTTAGAAAATTTTCTTTTAACATTTACCTAGGAAAAATAGGTTTGCTTTCGTAGGGTTAAAATTGCAAAATTTAAATTTTTAAAGAATGAGATTGATTCCCGTTTATATTTTTAGTGATTTTTAGCTTAAAACTCCTTCGTTTTTAGTATAGTTTTCTTTGTTTTAGCTTTTTAGTCAATTAAGTCTTACAAAAACCAAAAATATCATTTTAGGCTTAATTTTGATAATTTATGGTTTTTTTATTTCCCGTTTAGGATTCCCAATTTGCATTTTTAGTTAAAATATACTTTCCCGTATTGATTTCTTGTAGGTAGGTTTAATTATTCCTTTATTTGCCTACTTTTAGGGTTTTAGAGAACAAATCATCTTTGAGCCAATTCAAGTCATTGTCCAAATAACAAATGAGATCTCAATTTCATAAAACATGCGAATTACATTACAAATCGATAAAAGTTTAAACACTAAAGAGTACGAATTACATTGATAAAAGTTTAAACATTGAAGCATACGAATTACATTCGAAATGCTAAGTTGATATGGCTAAATGACAAACTACTCCAAATTAAATTTTCCCATGTCATTGAAAAGCCCGTGAAGTAGTGTAGTTGAATCAAGTGTGTGGTTTTTGAGATGCATATACAATTCTAATGTTGCCTTGAGTACTTTTATCTTTCGAATCTAGAGCTTGCAGTTTGAGCACTCTGCAATTCTAGAATGTCCTGAAGAATCACTTGGAGGTGTTGTAGGTCCTCGAAAATAACTTGGATTCGTTGAAGCTCCAAGAGAATCGGCCAGTAGACGTGTGGAAATCGTAGAGGGGGGGGGGGAGGAGGGTGAATACGTTTCCATTTAAAAACTTAAAACGTTTTATATCAAAGTATCAATCAAGTTAAACGCAATATGAGATGTGTGAATAATACATCTATATCCATTAGAACATATCATAGAAATATACACACAATCACAATATTAACTTCTATCCATAACACAATCACCATCTAAACAATATAAGAAACAATAAACACACATATAGATCTAATGCTAATATAAATGTAAGGCGATAAGGTAAATAAAGATGTAAAGCGAAAGGTAAAAGAAAGTGCAAACTGGACACGATGATTTATAGTGGTTTGGTCACGAAGCTCCTCTCCGCCCTACTCTACTCCCCGAGTACCCAACTCGAGAGTTACTTCACTAGTCAACAAGCTCCCTTCTCAGCGGAGAAAACCACACAACGTTGCTTACATTATTTTTCAACACTAAGCTATATGTCGAGTTCTTCTTCGGGTACAACCAAACCTGTTATTTTTATGGCCTAACATAACAAACCACACAATGTCGCTTATAATGTTTTCTAACACTAAGCTAAATGTCGAATTCTAATCTTAGCTATAACCAATCTACCGCACACTTTGTATTTTGAGGACTAAAATACTAACCGCACTATCAACACTTTACTTCACCTTAGCACTAACACGATCACCCCGATCTATCTATTCTCTCTTTGATCACTACGATCTATCTATTACACAAGTTTGGAATACATGGACTCGATGTATGCATTGTGAATGTAAGACATGTCATGAATGCACTAACTAAACTACATAACTTCGTATCTTGACGATAGCGAGAGTTCTCTTCTTGAACTTGGAGGAATAGATGATTGGATCACATTTAAACAAACTTATAACAAGTTAAGTGATCAAAGAAAAAGGTTTAGAATAAGGGTTTAGATCTGAGAAAAACTGTGTGCAAATAGGTGAGAAAATCTGCGGGAACAGTCAAGCTGATCATTGGAATGAAATGTGTTATCAGCTTCTTAAGCTCATCACAAAACAACTCAAGAATCAATGAAGTGTTTGGAAGCATCCTCCTGGTGATTATGAAGCTTTTAATGAAGAAACTCGATGATTTTGAAAATAAATATCAAGTTTAGGGGAGGATTGTTGGGATTAAACGACTTCTTAATGCTGCTTGAAGTTACTGCTGCTAATATCAAAGTTATTGTTGCTAAGGTTTGTGTTACTGCTGCTAATGCATAAATTAGTACTGTTAGTAATCTTAATGAAAAATATGCTAAGTAGTTAGTACTGCTAGTTTCTACTACTAGTGTAAGTTACTACTTCTAGTTACTACTGCTAGTGTAACTTAGTACTGCTGATGAAGATTGAAGAAAACTTTCTAAGTAGTTAATACTGCTTGTACACAGTTAATGTTGTTGGTGTATAAGTTACTACTGCTAGTGTTTAGAGTTAATGCTACTGGTACAAAGTTACAACTGCTTAAAGGATAAAGACTGCTCAGAAAAGATAAAGATTGCTTAAAGATCAAGATTACTTAGTTGATAAGGATTGTTATTTATATAATAGATCTTTAATAATATTCTAAGTTTTGGTAATATATTGTAAATCGACTAGGACTCCTTGGTGTATAAAAGGAGGTCCTAGGGCATAGAGTTTGATATCTAGAAATTTATTATACGGCAAGTATGCTCGATATCATGTTTAGTGTTTGCTTTTGTGCACGTGTCTAGGAGGTTCCTAAGAACCTCTCATGTTGAAGTGGTTTATTGTATCATCTGATACATAAAAGGCATTACGCACCTGGGATTGCAATATCCTAAGAAGTCCGACAGAGAAACCGTAGTATATGTCAACTTTGATTATGCGAGAGATGGTGTGGACCGAAAAAGCACTAGCGGTGTTTGTACGTTTATGGGATGTTGTGTAACATATCGGTTTTCGAAGAAGCAAATCGCTCTTGCTATAACCACTACCGAAGCAGATTACGTAAGCGCCGGAAAGGCATGACAACAAACACTATGGATGAAACAAACTCCCATCATCTACGGCATTCGCTTCAACAACATTACTATAATGTTAGAACAACTAATGAGCCATCTAATCAAGCATAAACCCCGTACATCTTCCACGCTGAAATACGTTACTACTCTCGTCGCAAGAATATACAATAAGGAAATGCATTCGTCATTAATGTATCGTCAAAAGAAAACACCTCCGACATTTTCTCTAAATCTCTCGAACATTAGTTGTTGGACTATTTTCTTTCAAAACAACTAAAGAATCTTTAATTAACGAAAAGTTAATTAAAACGTCACTTGCTCGTCGAAACTTAAAAACCATCTATCGACTTTAAATCCTGACAAGTTGATTGTGTAACAACCGACAATTTTTGAAACTTTAAATGACTATTTTACCCTTTGACTTTTTGGGTCTGACTTGACTTTTTGACTTTTGGTCTTTTATTGTCACATAAAAGCGATTACCGCGTAACCGGTAAAGTTTTCGGAACATATTTTAAATAATAAATCATATTTATTATTATCATATCTCATGTGCAAAGTTATTTTTAACTTATTTGACTTGAAAACGAACAAGATATATGTTATTCCTAAGCTGACTTATAAAAAACGAACACTAAATTACATTTTCACGACTCGGACTCTAAAGCAATTTGATGTAAAACGACATTCCGGACAACTTTTTAGTTTTGACCGAGACCCGAAAACAGTCAGAAAGTGACTGAAATTCCCTCGCAAGATTAATAAGAACAGAAAATAAATCAAATTATATTTAATATAACATTTTTATTAATAAAAATATTAATAAATTATCCATACATTTATACAGTGACTTTGTTGAAGATGCAAATATTCGAGTAAAAGATAATTTTACGTACAAAGTTTATCGGAAATATACACATAAATAATAAACGTTTTAAATAAGTTTTTATAAAACGTTTAGAAAATTTTACGAGTAAATATTCCTCGATTTTTATTGAAAATTATTTGGAACGCAATGGCGCAAATTTCGTATTTTAAATCATCCGTTAAGAGGCTTAAACGAGTCCCGAACCAATATTTACCAAAAGTTACACTTTTTATTTTTTTTCCCCCCTTTAAAAAAATTTACAAAATGAACCCCCATCTATTTGTGACTTGTCACATTTATCCTATAACTTTTAATATATTTATATATATATAAAAGTTATATATGTTTTTTTCATTTCATTCTTATAAAAACACACACGCATGCTCTCTCTTCTCTCCCAATTTTTTCGGCAACCACCACTGGCCGGATACAGGCCACCACCATCTCGACCCGATCTACCCGATCCCCCACCACCAGGACCACCACCACGCGCCCTATATCCACCACCCAACCACCACAGACGCCCCCCCTTCGGCTGGCTACCACACACAGCCCCCAGCTACCACCATCTCCATCTCCTCGCCACTCTCTCCATAAGGGTGCGTTCGGTTCTATCGTTAACCCACAAGGGTGCGTATGGTTTTAAAACCACCACGAAGGGTGTTTGTTTCGATGGTTCAGCCGACATAGGGTGCGTTTGGTGTTGGTTCAGCCGACGCAGGGTGTGTTGGGTTTTCATAACTAGGGTGCGTTCGGTCTGATTTTCTTGCACGAGCCGAGAGTGCGTTTGGTTTTTCATCAGATTAGGGTGCGTTTGGTTTCGGGTTTAACACCAAAATAGGGTGCGTTGGGTTATTATAACCCATTAGGGGCGTCCGGTTTTGTTCTCAACCCCAAGGGTGCGTTAGTTTCGATCTCAACCCGACTAGGGTGCGGTTGGTTTTCATATTCGCACCAAAGGTGCGTTTGGTTTCTATTATGCACCAAAGGGTGCGTTTGGGTCAAAAGAAAACAACATAAGGGTGTGTTTGGTTTAACAGAAATACAGCAAGGGTGCGCTTGGTTTTGATAGAAATGACATAGGGTGCGTTTGGTTGGCTGCGAAACAGCCAAACAGGTGCGTTTGGGTTAATATAACTGCCAAAATGGGCGTCTGGTTCAGCAGATTGCATCAAGGGGTGCGTTTGGGTTTGGGTTTAACAGCAGTAGGAGCGTTTGGGTTAACAGAAAAACCATAAAGGGTGCGTTTGGGTGAGAAGAAAACAAATAAGGGTGCGTTTGGTTTATATAAATCGGCTAATATAAAACATGTTAAGTTTCGGTAAAATATAAAATCGGATTAAGTGGTGGTTTAAAATGGTTAAATAAATATGATATTTATTATTTTGTTTAGTTTAGATATAATAACACACACACACACACACACACACACACACACACACACACACATATATATATATATATATATATATATATATATATATATATATATATATATATATATATATTATATCTAAAACACGCGGGTGTTTGAAACATTGAAACGCGAGTAAAATTGCAACATGGATTGAATTTCATAAAAATGGAAAATGTGGTTTAAACGAAAAGGTCATGACGACATTTATATAAATTACTATACTTAATAAATTTCGTTACAATTTCTATTATCTTAGAAAAACCGATAAAAGACGAAGTTATATAGTCTTAAGATCGTTAATTTGTAATTATACAATAACCAGATAAACGAACGAGAACTACACTTTTGTAAATGGGACAACTAGTTTAACTAAGACCCGTCGAGGAAACGAATACTAAATTATAAAATATTATTTTTATAATTTCCCGATTAATAACAAAGGAAAAAGACTTTAAACATGTGTTATACTTTTAATACCAGAACTTATTTAAATAAGTGGTGATTTCCAAAAACATGTCAAATGTCTTAGTTTAATTATTACACACACTTCTTATATAATACTTGTAAAGTAAAGAAAAAATAAATAAAAACATTTTCCATATATAATCCTTGGATTGTTTGTCTTTGTCATATAATTCACAGTATGAGTTATATAATTGTTATTTTTCATAAGTAATATATACGGAATATATTACATACTTTGCGTTACTTTCGATTTATTTTATTTAACCAACCACCAAACTACTACAACTTGAAATCTAAATCTTTTATCAACGTGTCGCGTTGAGGTGACTATCCATCGGGAAACCCAAATTCATTATCCTAGGCTAGTGGGACTTAGCAGTTAAGTTAAGCTGCAACTTCTTGGTCGAGCCGTTCCAGTTTCCGTTTTGTCTTGTACTCAATGTGTACATTCCCGCCAATCGTTCTTCATCATCAATGTGAGTTTATAGCCTCATGTTTTACTAGTTTTACATATATTTTTGGGGTAAAAACATGCTTGTTTGCAAATTCATTCACATGATGAACTCACCATGTTACATGATCGTTTACAAATTGGTTTGCATACTCATTTACATAGTTCGCTATGGGATACATTATTTGACTTCATATTTGGTCACAAATACATACTTTACTTTTGAAATGATTACGGATTAGCTTAAGCGGATTGAACTGATAACTACAAGTAAATGCCCGGGTGTTCTTAGAGGGGACACCTGCGAGGGGCACATATTCATTACTGCCCGGTGTTCTTGGAGGGGACACCTGCGAGGGGTACATATTCATTTCTGCCCGGGTGTTCTTGGAGGGGACACCTGTGATGGGTACATATGGTTTTCATTTCTGCCCGGGTGTTCTTGGAGGGGACACCTGTGATGGGTACATATGGTTTTCATTACTGCCCGGGTGTTCTTGGAGGGGACACCTACGATGGGTACATAGTGCATCGGTTTCATGAACTTAGAGTAATTGTAATCATTGTTTTATACACACATGAATATTTACTGTGCCTTGAATAGAGTGGCAATACATACTTGAAACATTTTAGTGATATATATATATATATATATATATATATATATATATATATATATATATATATATAACTATATATAATTAAATATCATGCCATGCTTTGAACAATTGCGGTACCAACGTTCATACGTACATTTTTTGGACTATTGGGGATTAAAAGTCATTGCAACTTTACAACTATTTTATTTTCTTAAAACTTATACATTTAAGGAAGACATTTAAAGGGATTTAAATGGTCATACACACTTTATCAAACCTTGGTTCAACAATTATACTTAAAAAATCTATGAACCACCAACTTTATGTTTGACAATTTTTTAAGCATGTTTTTTATCATGGTGAATTAGATGCTTGGCCTAATTGAATGTGGCCCCAAAGTCTAAATTTGACAAGATTTCATTCATGGATTTTACCTACAACAAAAGATCAAATAGTTGTTGGTATTGTTTTTAAGTATTTCATTGTGATGCAATATGGGAACAAATGTTATATCAATTTCAAGGAAATCAACGAGATTACTTTTCAAACGACACATTTAGAGGTCGTTCTCTTGTATCTAGCGCTGTGTATTATGAAGTAACGCCCCCGGACATATTTCCGCTGCGACACATTTTTGGGGGTGTTACAGATTGGTATCAGAGCACTGGTTATAGAGAACTAGGTTGCATATTTACCGCTAGACATAACCCCGTATTCACAAGCATTAGCATCACAACAAACATTTTCAAAGTGCATACACACTACTTGCTTACTTGCTTAGGTTACTTGTTACCTTAAGTGCTTACATGACATACATATATATAATATATATATGCTTGCATCCCTTTTGCGTATATCGTACGTTTATTTATATAATAGTTAATTATATAAATACTATAACATTTCTTAAGACATTGTGAGTTGCACAATGGTCTCATTTTACTGCTTAGACATTGTGGGTTGCACAATTTCTCATTTACTGCTATAAGACATTGTGGGTATGTCGCACATTGTTCTCACTTCGTCTCAGACATTGTAAGTTAAACAATGGTCTCTAAGAATATTTTTTTTTCCTCATAACTTTATACAATATCGTATTACGCGAAGGCCGTCATAATTTTGTTTACATGGAATTATGTATGAATCTAAGTATTACAAGTCTTGTATGGGCGGGACTTGTAAAAAAGATTGAGATATATAATTGCTATGTTAACAAAACCCGTCACAGTTCTGTTTACATAAATATGTGTGAATCTAAGTATTACAAGTCTTGTATGGGCGGGACTTTGTAATAGGAGGATTTATATGATGATTGCTATGTTTGACAGGTTCCATTCGAGACCTTTACTTATTTAACTCTAACCGAGCACTCATAACTATCTTTGAACCCTATGTCGATTTCCCCTGATAATTTTACTCCCCGTCTCCGAAGACGAGTTTTGGAACACTCGTCCCACACTCATTAGAAGCAACATTCATCCGTCCCAGTTATCCATCACCTTGAAGGTTATGTGAGTACGCGTATTGCATCGGAAAATTATTAAGTAGGATGGTTTATAATCTCTTTATTGAAAGGTTTGGGAACATCCTCTCAGTTAAATAAAAAATTGTAAATCCTGAACCATAAGTTTATCATTTTATTCCTTACTTACATAAATTAGAATGAATTATAAATGAGTGGGCTTAATGGTATCCGATATGAAACGAGTATGAACTCGAACCCGATAATCACCAGAATTCGTTAAAAAAGGTCTAGAAACACAATCGTGTCTTACCACTCAGCAGAATCTTAAGGCCTCACTTGAGCTACCTTATCTTATTCTTAAGGTATTACTTTTGCCGTTGCAAATCTTTACGATCATGAACTGTTTGTGGAGCTAACCGACTTGTGCACACTTGAACTAATGGAGTTGATTCATCCTCGAACTAACGACTGAGTATCATATTTCGTCGTCTATCGCATAAGCTATCCCGCGAGCTCCTTCCATTTGTTGAACTTTATTCTGGGGATATTGTCACTACTACAAAAAAAAGCCATAGAAACTGGTCAAAATAGCCCATAAAGAGTGGTTTTGGAACCACTCTCTGAGGGGGAGGGGTATCTCCATGATCAAAACATATAAAAACCGGTTATGCAACCAGTCTCTATTAGAAGAATCGACACCGGTTCTCTCCTAAGAATTGGTCTCCATATTAAAATAAACACACATGTTTTATTGAAAATGAACACTGGTTCTCCCGCAACATGTCTTTATAAAAACATCCAATCTGTCTTTATATAAAGTAAAAAGATATGTTTTTATCTCAAAACCAGTCTTTTTTTAATCTATTTTTTTTTTAAATTTGGAATTCTTTAATAAATTCTAAAATTTACAAATTTAACCCACCAAAATAAAGAAATATAAATACATCAAATATATATAAACTTATTTAGATGGACCAAAAATGTCAAAATCCACAAAGTAAAATAAATAAAGACAACTTCAATTCAGCTTAACATAAAGCAAATACAAAATTCAAATCAAATTAAATCACTAGAATTCAACAAATAACCATAAAGAAAAACACTAAAATTCAACATAATTATATAGGACTAATCTCGCCACAATGTAAACCAGGCGCCAATGATCGCGTTCAACTCTGTTTTCCAACGGACGCTCATTACTCCACGGTACCTACAAGTAATTTAATGAAATAAAAACATCAGTAATCTAAAAAACAAGAACTCGCACGTCTGCCAGTGATACTATATTGAAATTCAAGTAAAAAGTATTCAAGAATAGCCTAATGTATTGAAATGTACAGGGATTGCTTTAAGAACTACTTATAGCATTTCAATACAAGCATGTTTACTTTCGCTAGTCATTTCATTGTTTTACTAACAAGTTAATATCGTTTCTTCTATTCTTTCACATATTTAATATTGTTTTACTAACAAGTGTGTGAAGTCAAGCATCACATCGTTTTGCGACTCATGAAGTACACATAGTCATGCTTTTGGTCATTATAGCTTGTGATGGTAGATTTTTATGAATTGTGTCATGCAACAATAATTCCTAGAATTACCTTATAGCAAAACAGCTACTAATTACATATAAAAATAATAACACACACACTAAACATATTAAATAAAGACGATACCTGAGGATGCTCTGCATTGAAAGGAGGAATACCAACGATCAACTCAAACAGTATCACCCCAACTCACCACCAATCCGCCGACGTACCTAAGAAAGATTGTATTTAAAATGTTATAGGAAAAAATTGACTTCGTTTAAATCATAATAACATTAGATGAAACTAAAAAGCAATGGAAACTATTCACTTAGATAAAATTTAAGTAATCATAAGATATTTATTTTTCAACGAACCATGTCTTGTTCCCAAAAGAATCTCTGGTGCCAGATAGTCAGGTTTACCCACAGCAGACCGTTTTTTACGCCTTTCTTGCTGACTTTCAGATAGCGATGATTCAGATTCATCATGTTCTCCCATTAGTGATGTCCCACTAACTGCTGGCCCGACAGATCATCTGTATTGTTAATCAAACCAACCTTTGACAGCCCAAAATCAGTCAACTGCAAACCATGTAAGAGTTGATATGAGAGTGACTCATAAACAATGAGAAAGATAAATGAACTAAATATGTATAAGCTATTAGAGGTTAAGCACATACCTTAATATGACCATCATGTGCATATCAACAAATTATCAGGTTTCAAGTCACGGTGAACCACGCGTAGAGAATGCAGATATTCCAAAGCAAGCACCTGCATACAATGAATGCTATGTTTTAATATGACCAAATACAGGTGGCAAGTTCGACCCACTTACTAATGAATGGGTCGATTTGGTTATGCTAAATTTCTAACAGGTCGAATGGGTAAAAAATGAGA
The DNA here is from genome assembly GCA_026074375.1 of Tanacetum coccineum. Lineage (NCBI taxonomy): Eukaryota > Viridiplantae > Streptophyta > Magnoliopsida > Asterales > Asteraceae > Tanacetum > Tanacetum coccineum. The sequence goes on along the minus strand of BQNB010022005.1, from coordinate 8,310 downwards.
AAAGATACATGGATAATTTTAGATAATACAGTTCATAATCACATGATTTCTGCCGATTTGAAGACGGACATTTTTCTCAATACTGAAACCTTATCTCTTCCTTGTCTGCTACAGTTACAATGTTCCCAGTTCTCCTTTCTTCCATTAGCATATTAATTAAATAGCCGACTGGGGTATTCTCCAATTTCTCATTAGTCATACACATCAAGGCATAACCATCAATAGACGCACCTGTCTATATAATGATCGCTTTGAATGCAGCATGAGAGAAAGATGCTCATGGTATCTCCTCCAAGTAGATGACCTGTAGACATTTGTAGACTTTTAGGTTATTGCGTGGATATAAGGTTGACATATAAATATTCAACTTATTTTATAAACATCACACGACTATTGAAACTAATTTAACATCAGATTTTGGTATATAGTAAATTAAGTATATACTATAGGACCCCCCCTTGGTTCATAGATGGAAAACTAGAAAAGATAGCATGAGAGTTTCATACCTGTAGTTGAGTTTTTTTTCCTTTCCTTCATTTTAACATCCAATTTAGTTAACCATATTCATAAGCCAACTTGACTTAATGATAAAAGTGAGTTTCTCACATAATGAATGTCAAGTGGCTCTGCACCATACTGACATTCTAGTCATATTCCCATTTTCATGCCACTATTTCCATTATAAGATTAAATTTCCTTAAGCCTTCTTAAGTACTTTACTGGTGCGGCCCACTCGTCATTCACATGTACATATATGTTGTGTCCAATGTGGTATTGTTGTAATCTTGGAAAGAGAGAAGTTCCAAACCATCATTATTATTATCACAGGTAAAGTCTTGGCAATGTCGAAAGTAAGTTATGTATTAAACTTAATTTGCAATAAGGTCGTATATATGCCTTGCATAAACATGTGAAAAAGGATCTATAGTTTTACTAATGATAATTGGCTTGAAGTAGAAGTGGCCCATTTTTTTATTTGTGATGGGTGAAAAGGAAAAAATAGCCAAAATGGAAGCGAGTTAAATGGGTCTAACGGGGTATGCAAGTAGCTAACAGGGCTCAAGAAGTTAAATTTACTACTATTTTTTAGACAGTGTCATATTGTCCATACATCATAGAAAGTTTATGTTGAGTATACTTACCACAGGTTCAGGAACAACACCAGGTGGAGGCGAAGACAAAATTTTTGGTGGAGGTCCCCATAGATGTGATCCCTTGTCAAATCGCCATTCTCCAATATTTCCTTACGTTAACTCGCCCTGCAATATTAACAACTTGATTATATTGACCATAAATATAAACCCACTATCAATAAAAAAAGTTCTAAAGAAAACTCATTTATCACAACTATATACTAATTGTATGCAAGCACCCCTAAATAATACATATGGTCCTTTTTGGTTTTACTAAAGAAGTCACAACAAATTATATCTTTGGCTTAATGAAAATCGTTTCAGAATTTGGCCCTATAAAACTCTATTCGTCATATGACCCGTTTACCTCTTAGCAAATTATTTTTTTAACATGACCCAAGTTGCATTACGGGTGAAATCGGCCCATTCATTAGTCAATGGGTCAAAATTGACACATCTTATGTAGACTTATCAGAATTGTATTCTCTTATAGTTTACCTTTCCTTATCAGGCTTTCCCTTCTCCAGAAGTAGCCAAAGACACTGATAATAAGCCGTGCTATGAAAACAACATCGATTGCAACTGCAATAAAGCTTTTTCTTATGCAGGTAGATTTGTGTCCTTGAATATCATCTATTGCATGTTAACCATGGATACAAACATAAATTATGTAGCTTTGAAATTAGGAAATTAAACACTGCTGATGATAAAGAAAACTAGATGTACCTAGATTGGGGTTATGAACACTAACATAAAGATCACGAACAATAAAGCTGTTACTCTGTATATCCACAAGCTCTGTGAACCAATTCAAACAAACGACTGTAACTTCATTTGTCACATTCTCATATACATAAGCTGTACATGAGGAGTTCTTGAAGCATTCTAATTCACATTCATTAATACTTTATCGGGTAGCTTGATTCCTTCATATTTCACAAACCCGTCCCCATTATCACAGCTCAATGTATTATTCCTCACAAATCCACCTGTCCTGTTTCCTACATTCCATGCATTGTAAAAATCACATGTATCTAACGGTTCCTGTCATAGAACTATCCATGCAGTTTGCACCCATATGAGTAGTTGGATCCGCCTGCTAGGAGCCAAGGTGAACCTATAAATTACCACCAGATTCAATATAAATCAACAACAAAAATCACAGCATTCAAACTAACTCAAAACACAAAATACTAAGTTCAATGGATTAAAAAATGAAAGTAACGAACTACATTCACAATAACCTTTCCTACATCACATACTTAGAGCCATTTATCTTCCATGTGTACAATAATATTCTTATAATTAAGCCTTCTATATTATTTTGATTATTATTGTCAACGATATTTTCTTGATAATTTTGAGTTATATGCTTAATTGCTCAATCTAGTTTTTGATTTTACCTAATATAACATAAAGAAAAGGAGCAAAAAAACATAAATGCAGTAAAATTAATATGCAACTTGTTTTGATAATATTGCAGTCACCGATTATTTTTTACCATAGGAAATTAGCAATAGGCGTCAGTAACAATGAAATCAAATGACTAGACTCCTCAAGCGATTTTTCCTAATTTTGAACAGTAAATACCCGTTAAATCAATCTGATTTTGATAAGGGTTAAAATAAAACATGATCTTCGACTTAGAGTCAATTAAATAAGCTTAATTAGAATTCATAATCCTAAATTTAACGAACACGTAATCTTAAAAAACGCAAACACCTAAAATATGTTATGTAAAAATCGAATTGATATACAAAGATTTCATCTGATTCGTTATAAAATTTACCAAAAACAAACACAAAAATAATATGGAGTTCCGTCTTTCGACAACGCCGTTCTGTTCAGGTGTTCGAGGAGTGGAGTCTGATGTTCATGCCTTCTTCTTTGAAATAAGCATGGAGTGTCTTGTTCAAGAACTCTGTGCCTCTGTCAGTACGGACAGTAATTACTTGAGCTTGAAGATTGCGTTGAATCATCGTGAGAAAATCTTTGAGAACTTCTGGTGTTTCATCCTTGGATCGTAGAAAAAGAGTCCAAGTGTATCTTGAATAGTCATCAACAATCACCAGAATATATTTCTTCCCATTTATGCTTGCAACCCGCATTGGACCACACAAGTCCATGTGAAGCAAATTCAGCCTTCCTTTGGAACTTGGAACAGCTTTTGACTTAAATGAGCTTCTTTTTGCTTTACTCATCTCACAAGACGAACAAAGAAACTAGAGAGAGAGAGAGAATCGAAAAGAAAGAGAGATGAGAGAGAGTTGAGAGAGAAAAGATTTTAGAAAAAAAAGATATTTTTGATGGTTCGTTTATTAACACCTTGATTCACCTGGAATAAAATCCACAATCACTGAGTTAGGGTTTTCTTAAAGGAGGTTGGGTTAGAGCCGAGGGGTGTGTGGGTTGTGGGTTTTTTTTCTTTAATCTCAATGAGTATATCAATTTTGTAAAACAAATTTACATTTGGGTCTACAGCTATTTAAAAATAACTCGCAAGTCCATGTGTATCTTTTTCTTTTTGGTAAATCTAATTTATAAAAAGATTTTTTTTAAGTTTCTAGCTAAATCAAGTAATGTTTAATCTTTTTATTAAATAACTTTGAAACAACAAGATAATATTTAATCAAATTATTACTTAATAAAGCAAGAATTGATTTATTTGAAATACAAAATTCTCACTTTTCATTTTCCTTTACTATATAAAAGATTTAAGTTTGAAAATTTTACTATTTATCAAAAACATCTATAAAGAGAGTGGTTTGCACCCCAAAAACTAATTTTTATACAATTTCTATTATGAAAACTGATTTTTTCAAGAAAACCTATTTTCATTCATTCCCTTCCCACTAGTTTTTTGTCATAGAGATATGGTTTTACATAACCGATCTTTTTGGGGGGTGTTTATAGCCTTTTGTGTAGTAGTGTGTTCTTGAAATGTCATCACTCTCTGCATCCCATCACCATTTGTTATAGTTATTGTCGTTATGGTTGCTGTTGTTGGGTCCTGGAGCAGTCCCAACTTGTACAATTTTATCCAATAGGTAATGCAACCCCCCTAAACTAGATAAACACCTATCGACGAAAGAGATAGTCGAACTATTCATTTCAGACCAATAGTACACCAATTTAGGTCATGATACCTCCTAGTACTGCCAAGTAAGTTGAATACTTACATCCATTAGCCTCGTCCGATATTAATCATCGAACATCACAGATATCAAAAACGAGACTTCGTCCTTGAACATTTGAAACTTTATACAGACATACTCACGCGACTACACTTTCTCCTTCGATGCATTCACTATTAAGAGACATTCTTTATAACGCGTTTATATCAGTCATAAGACCTGTAATGATATTTATTTGAGATACCTATTTTGATGGATTAAATATCCTGGTCAAACTTAGACAAAAAATTTGGTATATTAAGAAGTGTCGAAACATTAAATTTTGTTGAATAAGATTATCAACGCCACGTTCAAAACTGGTTTATTAAATCTTAAACTTTTCTTGGTCACACGGTAGGTTAACAAGAATCGAATCCCGAGACGGGATTCCTTTAAGGGGTAGGTAGTGTAACAACTGGCAATTTTCAGAAATTTTAAATGACTATTTTACCTTTTGACTTTTTGGGTCCGACTTGACTTTTTACTTTTGATCTTCCATTATCACATAAAAATGATTACCGCGTAACCGGTAATTTTTCGGAACGTATTTAAATAATAAATCATATTTATTATTACATGTCTTTCATGTGCAAATTTATTTTTAACTTATTTGACTTAAAAACGAGAAGATATATGTTATTCCTAAGTTGACTTATCAAAGACGACCGCTAAATCACGTTTTCACGACTTGGACTCTAAAACAATTTGATGTAAAACGACATTCCAGACAACTTTTTAGTTTTGCCTGAGACCCGAAAACAAGCAGAAAATGACCGAAATACCCTCGCAAAATTTTAGAAACAAGAACAACGCGTACCGACACAAAAATAATTAAATAATATTTAATTATCACTCTTTATTAAATAAAAATAGTTAATGAATTATTTATCATTTTAGTCAGAAACGTTTGCTAAAAACGCAAATATTCAAGTTAAAGTTTATTTTACGGACAAGGTTTATTAGTGATACACAAATAAATAATAGACATTTAAAAAAAATTATAAAACGTTTATAAAATTCTAGTCGTGTAAATACTCACATTTCATGGAAAAATCATTTGGAACGCAATGGTGCAGGTTTCGTGTCATGAATCATCCGTTATATAACACCCCGTGTTTTAGGGTCATTTACGTCGTCAATAAATTCACTAATTATTTTTAGTGTTGTACGCGTTTGCTTTTAAACCGTAAACGTTAAGTTAAATCGTGTAAGCTAAAAATTATCATTCAATGTAAACGGGCATCAAACGATTAAACGTTTACATCAAGAAAGTGTTGAGTAATTATTTTGAGGATAATTATTGACTTTGTTCATTGTATTTTTATTTGTTATGTAAAGTGTTTACGTTTCGCAATAAAATGCGTTTAGGCATTCCCGGAACCACCAAAACTTTTCTACGCTTCAACAAATACCCACAATTGTACCCAATACCCAAAATTTACAAAATAATATCATATATATCAATATGTAGCCAGATTTGGTGATAAAGATCAAAGAAATATCATAAAAATCTAGCAACTTGATTTTGTACAACACATTTCATTAAAACATAAGGACTTTCACAAGAAAAGACCATGCCTTGACCATAAGACTTCCCATGAAACCCTCATCTTGTCTTGGACTTCCATGTACACTTTTTGACTAGTCTTTGAATATATATTGCAAGTAAGTAGATATTATACACATACATATCTTTGTTTGTATTCAGCAAGCACAAATAAGGGTGCGTTCATTTTTATGTAGGGGACCCACAATTGGGTGCATTTGAGGTAGGCACACCCACCACCATAGGGTGGGTTTGATTTGTTATAACCCCCTGTACGAGGTGCTTGCGGATCTTGGTCAGCGGTCATAGGGTGATTGGGGTTCCTGGGTTAATCTGCCAGAACGGTGCGTTTGAGTGGATCGTTCTTCAAACTCAACTGGGTGCGTTGGGTTTATTTTATTACAGCAGTTCGGTTGCGTTTTTGGATTTAATGATATCCAAACACCGGGTGCGTTTGGTTTTGTCTATTAACTGATTAGGGTTGCGCTTGATTATTACGGTTTATCAGCTCAAGGGTGATGTTTGGGTGAGTAAAGAAAACGTATAGGGTGCGGTTTGGTTAGGTGGAAATGCAATAAGGGTGTGTTTGGGATAACATATAGGGTGTGTTTGGTTGACTGTTTGACTGTAAAAAGGGGTGTTTGGGTGAGCAAGAAACCCCAAAAGGGGTGTTTGGGTGAGCAAAAACCCGTTAAGGGGTGCCGTTTGGTATTAACATAATACTTAGAGGGTGCTGTCTTTGTTGTGTTAGGATCAACAAAAGGGGCGTTTGGTTTGAACAGATTCATCGTATGGGTGCGTTTGGGTTTGCTGAAGCAACCTAATGAGGAGTGTCGTCTTGGATTGATGTTTGATAGTAAGGGGTTGCGTTTGGGCGTCGCAGGAGGTAAACACCAAGGGGTGTGTTTTGGGTTACAGAATCCATATGGTGTGCGTTTTGGTTTTTTAGGGGATTGTTTTTGGTTTAGAATAGAATTCACAAAAGGGTGCTGAACATTTTTACCTATATGACACTGTCGTTTTGGATTAACAGTTTGTTTATAAGGGTGCGTTGGCTGGGTGTCAGTAGAAGATCAAGATCAAGGGTGCGTTTGGTTTATATACTAATCAAACAATAGTTACATCGTAAAGTATTTATTTTTTTTTTATATAAATATAAAATCGGAACTAAATGGTGGTTTAAATGGTTAAATAAATGTAATATTTATTATTTCGTTAGTTTATATATATATATATATATATATATATATATATATATATATATATATATAATATATTTATTATGTTTTTATATAATAACATGCGAGTATTTCAACACGGATTGATTTGAAAAATAGATTAAAGTTTATATAGTTTTAAAATTTAAATTGTAAATTATACAATAATCGTATTAAACAAACAAAAATCTATACTGTAACAAATGGCGATACTATTTTTAGCTAGAACCGTCACAAAATTATACTGACTACATTGGTAATCTGAATCAATATCTATATTGAGCAATAAATGGTTACAAACTATTGAATGAGTAAGATCTTTTCTCCACTTTGTTTATGTTAATATCTATAGGAATATAAGTAAATCTTTAACCCAATCAATAAGAATGAAGAAATCTAGAGAGAGAAAGAGAGTGGGAGGTTGCTTCTAGTGAGAGAAAGTAAAAGAGAATGATATTAGATTAGTGTGTGAAAATGAAACAACCAACACCCTTTCCATATCATATAGAAAGGGTTTATATACTTAGTATGGCCAGATAGGGCCTTGGCTTTCATGGGCTTTCCATGGGCCTTGTACTAGCTAGCCTACTTAGTTTCCAAATGTTACTATACAAGCTATCTAACGATATAATGAAAGTGACCAATACTTTTTGTGATCCTAACAATCTCCCCCTAAGGGAGGTCACTCCATTTTACAAAAACTTAAACCTAGCATACTATGCTATGTCTTTAGTCTTGTGCTCGTAGACTTGTTTTCTTGACTTCATCTTGTGAACATGATGTAGTGATCTTTTACTTTAGGCTTGAGCTTGTTCTGATAGGCTTGACTTGTATGTGAACTTGAACTTCTTTGAGATCATCAACCAAGCATAATCTCTTATCATCATCTTGTGATCTTGTCGCCGTCTTGTGCACTTGTGACTTTTAGATCGACATGCTCATACTGTTGTTGTTTCTTGGTCTTGAAAGCTTGAATAAGACATCTTTCTTGAAATTCTTTAACTATAAAACTTTGTCACTTCGAGAAAGACGTTCGGTATTAGAGTGACGAAAACTTCTTTGAAATTCTTTGACTTTAATACTTCGTTACTTCAAGAAAGACGTACGGTATCAGATGTAAGATTTCTCAATTTCAGGTCATTTTACGACCCTTATTTATTCGTCACTATTTATTTTGGTCCGATACGCGTTCACTTTTAATTTAACTTTTAAGTCAAATCGCGTAGACTAGAAATAATCAT